>SCLD01140648.1:0-23150 GCA_004367895.1 Oikopleura longicauda
AAAGAAACTAAAATGTCCAATTTGTAATTCGGCAGAAAAAGATGCAATTTTAACAAAATGCTTTCATGTGTTTTGTTATCACTGTCTCAAAACACGATACGAAACAAGGACTGGTTTTTTATAAAACGTATGCTCCAAAATATTCCATGATCGCTTACGTTTTTGCCCGGCAATAAGTTAGTTTTGCCCGGCTTGATAAAGTCGGGTGCGCCTTCTCGATGGTCGCCGTCTAAAGTCGTGGACACAAATCTTGTCTAAGGAAGAGGAGGGAGAAAAGGCGTGAATGGTGTATAATTTTGAGAAAACATTCTTGTCCCCGACTTTATATACCGCCTCCTACGGAATTCGGGCCAAATGACCATTGGTAAGACGCATCCCACTTTAGACCTTTCAAGTGGACATTGACTCGGGATACTCTCAAACGGCGATAATGATTATGTAGGAATATACAAGGGATTTGTTTTTATTGGGGTCCATATTTTTCACCTATTTATTTTTTTCACCATGGCGTTAATAACCAATAAAAAGGCAGCGAAAATGCCCGAAATGCAATGCCAATTTTGGCGGTAATGATTATCACAAGATTTATATCGAATAAATTCACGGCGCCTTAAAAAAATTGTTGCAATACCTATTTTATTTCCCTTTTCTGCCACTCGATCCCTGACTCGATCCCTAAAATGTCGAATTTGAAAAAAAAACTTTCTAGAACATGCTTAACTTTTGATTTTTTTTATTTGATTTGAATTAGTTAAGATCTTGAGAGAGGAAACGAACTAGGATTTAAATAAGGATGAGTGATACAGAAAGAGACGAAGAAGCTGAAGAAATTCAGCCGCCCGCACAAAGCAGCCATGAAATTGAAGAAGATATTCAAACAGACGCGATTGTTGATGTCTCACCTGCATTTCAAGAATTAGCTGGTAAGTTTGATTTACGTCCGGATAAGGTAATGGATGCGAGTTATAAAATAGGTATTGTTTGCCACTGAGCAACTTTACTCATTTATGCCCAGACCTGTTCTTGACGAAGTTACTGCCAAATATACATCGTTATGAACCTGCCTGTTTAAGAATCTTATCTTTCAGATTTGCAGGAGCGTGGCGTCATTTCTCCATTCAAAGCTGCTAAATTGAGAGCAAAGTATTCTGAAGCTTTTGGTCTCCTTGAAGAACAAAGAAAGCTAAATGAAGATTTATTAGTTTCTGCTAAGAATGCAACAGAACGTCTCGATGAACAGAGGGCGCAGTTAGACACTTCTGATGATGTATTGGACGATGCTAATAATGATAGCGAATCAGCTGATTTGCGCAGTAAGGTATGAATCATACCCTATGATCCAAACGCATTCTATGCATTAAGAATTGACAAGGGATTTTAATGAAACTTTAATTTTTAGTATTTGCAACAAATGAATAATTTGTGGGCGGCAGAAGAGCGTATTGGAATGATTGAACAAGAAATGACTGAACTGAAAAAAGAGAAAAAATCGCTAGAAAATCAACTTGATAGAATAAAACCAGTTGGTGATGATGGAACTGATCAAAAGTAAGTCTACCCTCAACTTGACCTTTGATCTCACTGAGCGTAATCAAACTATATAATATATTATATATAAATTATACAATATAATCATTAAACATGTATGTTGACCCCAAATAATCATATTTGGAAAAACATAGAATCGTCATGTTTTAGATAGATTTCGTTTAGGACTGTTATTCTTATTTTTAGAAAACGTAATTTGGAACGCGAACAGGATGAAATTAAAAAAGAGAATACTCAACGAAAGCAAGAAATTCAAACACTCAAAGAAGTTATAGAATTGAAGAAAAATGAAGCCGAAAGAGAGAAGAAATACTTGAAGGAAGCTCTAGAAGAACAAGAAGAACTGAAGAATCAGTTAAGTTCTGATGAATTCAATCTTCCTCAGACTCTCGAAAAAGATATTGATAAACTTAAAAGGCAAAATGATAATCAAAAGCGTGCTAAGGTGGGTTTTTAAAACTTCTAGCTTTATGTTTGGCTCGAGCTGCAAGCCTATCAGCACTTAAATTACCATCTTAAAATCCTACACAAGGAAAAACTTGCTCTAGAAATAACTACTCTTAATGAGAAATTAGCCCAAGAAGCGAATCTCTACGAAGAAAAAGGAAAAGAATTTGAAAAGATTAAACTTCAATCCGAAGAAGAAAAAATCAAATTAGAAAGAAATCAGCAAAATGAAAATAAAATGACTCACGATCTATTAGCCGAACGAGATAGAACCCATGAACTACAAATTGATTTGGCCAGTTTAGAGTTACAGATAAAACATGCTGTACAGGTAGTACAAATTAAATTATTATAAATTTCATAAAGTTATTTTGTCTCATAAATATTTTAAGGAGAAAAAAAGAGAACATGAAATAATGTCGCGAAAACAGCGTGAATTAGACCGGGAAATGCGAAATTGTAAAAGAAAGGAAACTCAACTCAAAATTGCACAAGATAGTTTGGAATCAACGCAACACCTTTTCAATAATGCTAAAGAAGTTGTGGACCTACCTAATCCAAATGTTCTTCTTAACCAGGTTAGATCAGCAGTAGATCACGAGCCTTTCATAAATTATTTTGTTTGTTCATCAATTAAAATGTATTATTTTTTGGCCTACGTAATGACCGTCAGTTGTGAATGAATTGTTAGTGCACACCCAGTGCCAATTTGCACTCAATGTTGGTTTCAAACAGCAAATTGACATTATGAAACCCGATAAATCATGCCTTCGAAATTACTAAAATCTCTCAAAATGATAAATTTCCTATTTTTCGGGCTTAACGCGGGTTAGCACAACAGTTGGCAAAAGAAAGACTCAATTCCTTGAAGGGCCCTTAATTTGAGCACCCAAAAACTAACCTATCAATTGCTACAGAAATAAGAGTGACATAATTCGCTGATAATGAAAGCCTTTAACTCGGCTCGGAAAGTTTAAACCGACTTTTAGCGTACGCAACTGAGAGGAGAAGTGGAGGTAGCTCGTAGAAAACTGGCGAATCAGCAATCTCGAACGGCAATGGAAAAAGTCAAGCATGAAGAAATGTTAATAGAAGAAGAGCACTTATTTCATAAGCAAGAGCAAGAACGAGCAACATTAGTTGAGCTATCTCGAATTCGACAAATCAAAGAAGACGAAAAGGAGCAAAAGTCACGTGATCTGTTACGCGCCCAAGAGCGTATCGAAAAAATTATAAAAGAACTAAAACAAAAAGAATTAACACTTCATGATCACAAAAAACGATGCCTCGAAATTCAGTGTAAACAAGGTACTACAATGTATTTCCGAAAACTCCCTTCAAGTTCGCTTTTAGTTCCCCTCAAGATAGCCAGGGTTGATTTTTTGATTTAGATGATTTTGCAAAACTTTACGATGTCATCAAGTACGAAAAGAATAAGTATGTCCACATGATTCAATCATCGACTCAAAAAGCTGCTGAACTTCGAGATAAGTAAGTGACTACCTCTGAAACCATTTTTGTAAAGTTTTATGGTTTTTAACACATTCGTAGACTTCGAGTACTCGCCAATGAAGTTGAAATTTTGCAAGGAAGTGCGACATTGAAGACAAAACAACTCAAAAAAGCTGAATTGAACCATGCGCAACATTGGAAGGTTTCACATTTTATTTGCATAAAAATAACAATTTTTGTTCCAATTTTCTGATTCGCTTTTAAACTCAAAATGAAACCATCAAAGTTCCGAGCGCGACTCATTACGAAATGAAAAGTCAAAAAATACTGGTATTCAAAATCAAATAAATGCGGCTATTTCATCGAGAAAACTTGAAATTGAACGTCTGAATATTATGTCCCAGGTAATTTCCAGTAAACTGAACGATTTGAGCTAAAATAATATTCAAGAGAGCTGAAGAAGATGCTCGTAATCTTCTAGTTCAATACGAGAAAAGTGTCCAACATAGAAATGAGCGTGGTGTGACATTAGTTGAACGCGAAGAAGAAGTTTGTATTTTCTACGAGCGCCAAAATGTCCAGGAGCAGATGTTACGCGATGGAGAGTCCAAAATTAACGAATTTGACGAAAATCTCAGATTTTTAAAGATTCAGCTTCAAGAAGAATTGCGTCAAATTGAATTATTGAGATCGAAGAGACCCGAAAAGAAAAAACTCGACAACGAACTTGTTGATCTTCAAATTCAACATTTGAAGGCACGAGAAGAAATGAAGCAATTGGAAGAAAAATTGGCCAATCCTGACCGAGCTAGAAAATTGGGCGGTTCAGATCTAAATATTGAAGACTTGAAGAAAAAACTCGAAGATGTACAGACTCGACTGGCAAATGTCGAAGAAGTAGCCCTTGAAAAAGAGTTATTATTTCAACAAGTCGATCGACTAGTTGTTAAGCAGCAAGCTCAATGTGACGATGGAAAGACTCCAGCTTTAGAACTATCTAGACAGGTTAGTTTACAATATTTAGAGAGGTAGATTATGCTCACGCGCTTGAATTTTGACGCGGTTAAAGCCTGTAGGAACAAAAAAAGAAGCACGGCTCAAAATGGTGATCATAATTCTCCTCCTTAAAAATCTTTTGAGCCCCGCACCCTTTATGTATACAACTTAAACAGAATTTCAGTTAAATGCAGCACAGTCGCAGCTAAATTCACGTACTAGAGCCACAATGGCCCGAATTGCAGAACTCTCAATGATGAAAACACAACTTTTAGACTCTGAACGCGAGAGAACAAAGCTTCAAGAAGAACTCGAAGATGCGTATCATCGACTTGAAAAAGGTAATTTCATATGATTCAATGATAGTCTGCTCCTAATTGCAAGGCTTAAACAACAAAATTAAGGTCTCGCACCTACGCTTGAAGCTGAAGTCGAATGGAAACGATATCTCGACAAGCAGCTGGCTCGTGGTGATGATAATAGATCTGATTTGATGGAAGGCCATTATCCAATCAGTGAAGGGTATACTACTGCAAAACCTCGACCAACAGCCTATATTCCGAAAGATGGTTCACTTCCAGTTCCACGACCATATGGCGCCCTTGCTCCATTCAAACCTACGCAACCAGGCTCAACCATGCGACATATCAAGAAACCAATTCCAAAACCTATCGATATATAATCTGTACAATTGTATTTTCATACTATTCAATATATTTATTTTCGTACAAACTTATTTTTTTTCCACCTTAGATATGAACAATGGGCTCCACGCATTTATTCAAAATTTTATAACACGAATTGTTATAACACTATTATCAGCGGTTGCGAATTTGATAATCCCAGGATTGTTTATAACGATGTTGTCTGCTTTGGCTAACAGAGATGACTCAGCGTTTGAAAACTCTCAGTAAATAAAAAAACTCAACTTTTTCAAAAAAAAAACTCAGCTTTCTCAAAAAAGACTGTGAGTTCTGGAACACTGAGAGATGTATGTTAGCCGTCTGATTTACTCATTAGAACTCATTGATAAGTTTTACTATTGTAAACTTACTAAGACCATAATGCTGATGCATTTAAGTTTCGTCAACCTCGTATCTATATCGGCGATTTTTTTGTTGGATTTCTCCTTGATGGGCATTCGAAATGGGATTCGGCACATTTTTTGGATATTGCATTGAACGGATATCAATACGAACACAAGTTTGCCTTTTTTCCATTTTATCCTTATTCAATAAAGTTGCTCTCCGATGGACCAATATTTTTGCTGTTTAGTTGGTTCATCTCAGATTATTACAGGGCACTTTTATCCGGATGGATACTTTCAATTATTTATTCGTCAGTTGCCGCGACGGTTTTATACGTAAGACCTTATCCAGGGTGAATTATTGAACAATTCCCTAAATTCAACCTATTAATATATGCTAAATTGTTACCTCAAATCCAATACAGTTTTTAGCGAACAATGGTGCGTTTAACGACAAGCCAAATCGCCGCCCACTGTTGTACAGTGATCTTCATGATAAATCCTGCTGGAATATTCTTCAATTCATGCTACACAGAATCTGCATATTTTTGCTTCTTTATAACTGGCTTTTATTTTTTGGTTACTGAAAAGCCAAATTCATGGATGGCCACATTTTGTTTCACAATGGCATCTGGGATTCGTTCAAATGGAATTTTAAATGCTGGTTTTATCGCCCATTTTTCGATTCACAGTATTTCTCAGGCCTACTTTGCTGACCTTGGTATATTCAAAAGTTGGTTGTCTATTTAGTCTCAAGGTATAATAATTTTATTAGTTATGCAGCGCACGATCCAGGCGGTGTGTCAAATTGGTTGCATTATTTCGCCATTTGTTGCCTTTCAATATTATGCTTTTATTCGTTATTGTTATGAACCCGAAATTTGTGAAAAGACCGAAGCGAGAGATTGTGAAATTGATCATGCGTGGTGTGAAAATACCATTCCATCTATTTATAATTATATCCAAGGTATATCAAAGTTATAGCATGGATAAAATGCTTTTGTAACTCAAACGAAATGAATCAAACTTTCAGGTGCCTGGGACAATGGGTTTATGGCTTACTGGCAATATAAGAAAATTCCATTATTTCTACTAGCATCGCCAACATATTGGTTCATCTTCAAGGCGCTGAAGAAGACTGTTGAAGATACTTCATTTCGAATAATAAAAACCGATTTTCTTGGAACTCGTTCTGCGCGTGCTGGTTTACCTTGGGCTGGTGTTGCTATGCAAATATGTTGCTGGGTTCATTTGATATTCCTTTCACTGTTTTGCCTTTTCTTTATGAATGTTGAAGTTGTAACCAGATTGGTTTGGAGTAGTTCTCCATTAGGTAAGATGGCGTTCATTCAAGGTGTTACGAGCTGATTGCTCAGAAACCCGTGGACCGATTTAAAGTTAGAGAGTGTACAGAGTTAGCCCTAAACTGGTGCAACGTCATATTTTTTTACTTCCGATTCCGACATTTTCAACCTCCTGTTTTCGAAAAACGACTCCATTTTGTAAATGGAATCATTAAAATTGGTTCACGAGGATCCGAGATTTCAGTCGGTGGCACCTAGAATGAACGCCAATAAAGTTTTTTAGAAATATGCATTTATTATTTTTAGTTTATATATTTGGATTTCAAGTACTTCAGCGTGGTCAATCATGTCCAGTTCGTTTAACAGTCATCACTTACTGCCTATTCTATCAACTTGCAGGAATACTGCTACATTCCAATCATTATCCGTGGACATAATCACGTGGACATAATCTTCGTTAACAAAAACCTTTTGAACTGTATTTAAGACTATGAAATGGCACATTTTATTTATTTCGAGTCTGATTATCTCAATAGGAGAATGTTCTCAATCCGAAGACGGTCATTGTTTCGCTGATGACAAGGATTGTCAAAATGGCCAACAATCTGAACTTTCTGATACGTCAAAAACTGATAAGTTCGTTCCATTTAGATTCTCTCACAGGAAAGGAGATCAATATTTAATGGTCACTGACTATCGAATAAACATGTAATGGCGATATATCCTTACAGTTAACTGATCCCTTCTAAAAGAAGCCATTTTAAAGATGACTGGGATTCATTTATCAAAACTTATTCAAAATGGCAAAATGGTCTACTTTCAAATTCAAAATTGAAATGTACAGATCTCCAAGCAGTTGTGTTCAAACCAACAGCGGGTTTGGGTGACTCTGCAAATGCTTTGTCAGCAGCTTTTCTTTATACAATCAGAGCTGGCATGATGTTCTTTATTGACTGGCAGCCATGGGATTGGGAAACTGGGTTTGCAGGTCCTGGATTCCAAGTGAGCTATTCCAAAATGATTAAAGAGAAAAGACTTTGTGAGAGGTAAACCATTTTAGACAATACTATTTAAAAACAGCATGATAAAATTAAGTCCAAATCTTGTTCACTTGGATGGACATATAACAGCTTCTCATAAACTAGCAAAAATAAGAAAATTAAATGAAGATATAAGTTTCAATGCAGTAAGGAATGGAGTCAAAATGTCGCCGTGAAATACCTTTGAGTATAAAGTTTTTGATCCGGCTAAGATTTTTCCAAACTTTCTTCACTCCTTCTGATCCAGTTCAAAAAATAATTGATTCAATAAAACTTCCATCAGAATCCATAGCAATGGTTATACGGACTGGTTGGGATGATTGGCAACGGTTTCTTGTCAAAGAAACGGAAGACCCGTTAAAATTTCCTGCTTGTATTGAAGGATGGAGATCCAAAGGTACGCCTCATTTATTTGATCCATCAAATTCATCAGAATTAAGGTACCATCGACCGAGATTCAACCGTATTTCTTACATCCGATAGAGAAGATGTAAAATCCGCCGTAGAAACAAAACTAAAACAAAAAGGATTTAAAGTGATTAGGTACTTTTCAAAAACAAATAATTACAATATTTTTCGAATCAGATTAAAATTAATAATTCATTTATTAAGACTTGAGAATAGTGCAACTCACGTCATGCAAAATCCCGAATCAATTGAAAAGGTACACAAAACAATTGCAGAGTTCCATTTAATCTCACAATGCAAATATGCTATGCTCACTGCCTCATCCCTTTTCGGGTAAGACTGTCGCCAAAAATAATGACGATATCATCAACCATCATTTCAAATAAAAAAAATATTTCAAAAAAGATATTTCAAAAAAAAATAATAAATAAAAATATTTCAGCCGTACCGCAGTAACAGAACTCGGTGGTCTCAATGAAAATAGAATAGTTTATATCTCTGCCTCAGACTGCAACAAACCCCATAAAGGTAAACTTTAAAACAAAACGTTACTGGCCAATAATATGGGACAAGTCCATGAGGTTTTTATCCGTGCTGTTCATAATTATTTCTAAGGTTACTATCGATGCGCAAATCCAAAATATCCATCGTTCTGTCCCTTGGATAATGCCTCATTTCAATGGGAAAAGATTGACAATAAAGATGAATTAAGATGATTCCCAAAGTCTAGTACTCATCAAAGATACTTATTCAACTAGTCCGATGGTAAAGAAGACCAATTTTGGTCATTCTCTATACAATACGGTATAAATTATACCATCAAGGTGTTAAAGGATTCAGGTATGGTCCATACCGAATGGAATTCTTATATTGAATTTTTATATTGAAACTTCATATTTCTGTTTTGCCAATTTCTGTTCAATACTATCCTGGAATACTTGAACTGACAAAGTCTTTCATTTAAGTTAAATGATTTAACACTTCCAAATGTTTAAGATTCAAATAAAATGACTGAATTAAATATGAACGAATCACATAAAGTGTTAGAATCAAATGGACTGTATGTTGATGATTTGTCACGAGTCAGAGTTGTTGATCCAGAAATTGCTGATGCCTCAGGTAAAAATTTGGAATCGAGAGTAGAGTCCTGAGTTGAAAATCCATGAAAAAATGCCCTTAAGGCTTTAAACTGTGTATTAGGGGTCGTTTTCTCGGAACATAATTTTGTTCTTAAAAATGATGAAATCGGGTCAAAATGATGAACGGGTCGCGTGAAAATGTTTTCCGTGAAAAACTGCTCAAAAACTCGATTTTATGGGGATTAAAAATTCGTAGAGGATTAGAAAATAATTAAAAAAAATATTTACAAAATTCACGGATTAAAACCGTATATCAGAGCCATTAATTAAGATAATACCAAGGCTGCAACAGACAACTTCGTCGCCGATTTCAAAGATTTTATAACAATGATATCTGACTTTTCTAAGCAAGCAGATTCTGTAGGTACGTTTGATTTTGACGTTAATGATTAGTAATATAAGATTTCTAATAAAACACCTAGCTGAACAGGTTAAACAAAGAAAAATGAGAGCAATCGGAACTCGTACTCAGATTCAAGCAATCGATCGCGAAAATGCTGCTAAAAAGGTTTCCAGACTGAGTTTTTTAGCAAGGATACCCTTAAAAGCTTAAATTTCATTTTAGAATCAATTACTTCAAAAGATCGCGGAGAGTCACTCTCTACTTGAGCGTTTACGTGGCGAACATGAAGCTTTAAAACGAATCGAGCAGAACCAAATGACTATACTGCAAGAAATGAATGAGTAAATCCGATTAACCGATCTGATTTCCGATTCTGGATCATTCATATCTGTTGAATCTCCTACCGAGCTACCGACCAAAAACTTTTATTTTCATCAAAGCCTTATTTTTTTTAAATAAAATTTTCATACAAAAATTAGCGATTATCTGAAGGTCAGACGTACTGAATATTATCCTGCGAGTAGATTAAAAAAGGGCCAATGTTAAATTTTATTTAACTTGAGCAAATATACATTCAGAAGTTTAATTTTCTAGATGGATAATAAGGTAGACAGAGAGCCCGGCAAGAGAAATAAACTTTAATCGGAACCCCCTGAGGCATAATCGGTTGATTCACCAAGGCCAATGTCGCTTATTCATATCTAGAATTGTGCCCAATGATTAATGATTCATTCAACTACTCCGTAGCAACGTGCGTCTTTTGAATTCATTTTAGACAAGATATCGAAAGAGAAATCGTACTCAAAGGGGCTTATTCGAATAAAGTCCGTTATAGCCCGTCCGTCGTACTCGTCCGTAATTTTCCATCATGGCAGCCCTAACAGATGAACATGGCAATGCCAATGATATGGTTTTGCTTGATAATGCAAGCACTGATTCCGTTGTTGATTTGATACAGCAACGATTTAAAAATTGTGAGTAAAAAAGTTAGAGACCATAATGGTATTTTGAATATCATTTAAGATAAGCCGTACACTTATATTGGAGAAGTTGTCGTTTCAGTTAATCCATACAAGTCTCTAAATATTTACAATGATAGAGATATTGAGGTTAGTACTAAACAAAACTTTGAATGGAACCCCATTCACTTTAATCATTTTGATTACACTTGTAGTCAAATATTATCGTTATTTTTCATCTCCCTGAATGCGCCTTAAAACTTCCGAAATAAAATCAGAGTTTATGTTAATTTAATTTTATAAGGAATATAAAGGAAGAGAACAATGGGAAAAGCAACCACATTTATTTGCCTTAGCCGAGGCCGTTCATCAAACTATCAAGGTAAGCTTATGTTCGCCTAAACGATGACCTAATTATATATTAAGCGTTTACGACGGAACACTTGCGTTATTATAACTGGTGAATCCGGATCGGGTAAAACTGAAGCCTCAAAAATCATTATGAAATATTTGGCAGCAGTGACGTCACATGGAGCAAAAAATGAGATTGAGCGTGTTAGATCAATTCTTCTTAGGTGAGTCATCCTTCACTTTCCTGGTTTAAAAAATCATTTTTAGGACAAATGTCATTTTGGAATCGTTTGGAAATGCAAAAACTGGACGAAATGATAACTCATCTCGTTTTGGAAAATATATGGACATCTCTTTTGATTTCAGAGGAACTCCAAATGGCGGAAATATTAATTCTTATTTATTGGAAAAATCGCGTGTCGTCAAACGCAACGAAGGCGAACGAAATTTTCATTCTTTTTATCAATTATTGTCAGGTGCTAGGAAAGGTTCTACAAATTACTCTTTTTTTCACTATTGCCATGACCTTAAAAGCTTTATCTGGAAAACCTTACAAAGTGAACAACAGTTATCGGCTTTATCGCTGAAACGTGACGTAACGGCTTATCGTTACACCAGACCGGATGCATCCCAGTCGTCACAAGTTGATGGTTTGGATGATCGAAAATTATTTAAAGATGTTGAACAAGCAATGAAATCAGTTGGATTTGAAAATGAAGAAGTCAATTCAATCTGGTCACTGATGGCAGCCATTTTACATTTGGGAAATGTTGATTTTACACCAGATGGAGACACCGCGTCCATTTCAAATAAAGGTCCTGGTTAAATTTTGCTGAAATGAAGCCTATCTATGATTTGAATATTCTTAACCCGTTTAAAGATCTTGTTAATCGTATTGCAAAGTTGATAAGTACTAATGTTGAATCTGTGAGTGCAGCCTTGACTACTCGTACTGTATCGGCCGGTGGTGATGTCATTGCAGCTCAGCACACCGCTGAAATTGCTGAATATTCACGTGATGCTCTTGCAAAAGCTATTTATGACAGATTATTCGCCTCAATTGTCAAAAGAATTAATTCTCAAATTCAAGTTGATCAACGGATGACGGATTGTGTAATTGGCGTGCTTGACATTTATGGTTTTGAAGGAAAGTGACGAATATTTTTAAGGTTTTCATAAATCACACAATACTATTTCAAACAAATAATATAAAAATCTTAAAATGTAAATTTATAAAATGTTTTGGTCACTCAAAAAGTTCTTGGCGTGAATTCATTTGAACAGTTGTGTATCAATTATGCAAATGAGATGCTTCAACAATTATTTATTCGATTGGTGATTAAAGAACAACAAGAAGAATATGTTCGAGAAGAAATTGAATGGGTCAATATCGAATACCATAATAACGAGCCAATTTGTCAGCTTGTTGAAAGCAAGAACGGAATGTTAACTCTATTGGAAGATGCAGCCGGTGGAGGTCTTGGAAAAGCTTCAGATCAAAATCTTTTAGAAGCACTTGATAAAAGATTTGGTCAAAATAACCTTTATTCTTCACGAAGAAAAGATCCGCAAGATAAAACGCTCGAACATGGTCATCAATTCAGAATAAAGCATTATGCTGGTGATGTCACTTATTCCATCATCGGTAAATAATTGATTTACGTTATTACCACGTAATAAGTTATTACTAATAACTTCATTTGATAAATTTAAATGATTTAAGGTTTCATTGATAAAAGCAAAGATCTTGTCTTTCAAGATTTCAAGCGTTTATTATACAATTCGAAGAATAAAGTTATTTCTGGAATGTGGAAAGATGGTGCTCAATCAGTTTCGGTTGTAACGAAGCGCCCTCCAGCAGCTGGAACACTCTTTAAACAATCTATGCAGGAGCTTGTTAAGAATTTGGCCTCAAAAGATCCATATTACGTCCGATGTGTAAAACCAAATGAAATTAAATCCGCTCAACGATTTGATTTTGAAAGAGTCAAACATCAAGTTGCATATTTGGGATTGGTTGAAAATATTCGAGTCAGAAAAGCCGGTTTTGCTATTCGGCAGCCATATGATCGTTTCTTAGCGGTGAGTTATTTTCACGTAAAGAAAATTACGTATTAAATTAATAAAGTTCTAAATACATATTATGATTCAGCGATATAAAATGATTTGTTCTGCCACATGGCCAAATCATCGAATGGATTCTGATCGGACGGCAGCCAAACGTCTTAACAATGATATGGGAATTCAGGAAGGCGTTGACCTTGAATATGGACGGACTAAATGTGAGTGTTTTAATTAATTCAACATATTATCATGGTATTTGTTTAGTATTTATTCGAAGTGCCCAGACAATCAACAAACTTGAAGTACGTCGAACCGAAGTTATTAATCACTTGGTGATTTTCCTTCAAAAGCACTGGCGCGGTACCCTACAACGTATTCGATTCAAGAAAATGATTGCATCTCTCAAAATTATGGCCTTTTATCGAAAATTTAAACTCCGAGCTTATATGAAAGATTTGGACGTTCGATTCCGAAATGTTAGACAAATGGAAGACCGAGGAAAATCAATCAGTTGGGGGAGTCCACCGAAGTCCATTATTGCGACGGTGGACTATTTCAAACTGGTTTTTAGAAGATGGCAAGCCCATTTTGTACTTATTAGTTATCCGAAAGAAATTCATCCAGACATTAAATTACGGTATGTAGGGCTTTTAAAATTCTTAAGACATAAAGATCTCTAAACCAAAAAAATGCTGTAGAAGCTCGAATCCAAATTCGTTTTTTGTAGATGTGGAATTCTCGATGCCTTTCATGGCAAACGAACTGGATGGCAGAATGGTAATTGGTCTGGAGATTATTGTTCTGATGATCCCAATTTCACCAGCGCAGTAAATGCACTGAGAACAAAACAATCCATCGGAAAAGTTATTTTTGCTGGGCGAGGTACGATAACAATTAGGTTATTAAAGTTGTGATCTAAAGTATGAATTCGTAAGGTATGAAACTGAGCAAAGGAGCAAAATCAAGCGAAAGAATAATTGTTATCAGCGAAAACTTCGTCATAAAGATCGATCCTAACAAGAAATATAAAGTTATGGAAAAAGAACCATTTTCTGTTATCAGTGGAATTTCAATTTTTAATTTTCAAGATAGTAAAGTTGGTAAGTAAAAATAATAAGAAAATTCAAATTAACTCTTTGATGATTTCTGCAATATTTGTTCAGCCATTATACATTGTACGACACGAAACGATTTGGTTCTTATTTTATCAAGTGGAAATGTGGTCGACTGTGTTGCACGACTGGCCGCCAAAAAAGTCAAAATTAATCTTCTTGAACAAATTCCATTTCAATTCGAAAAGAAAACTTTGACTTTAACACGTGACAACAGCCCAACTCAACAGCCACATTTTCAAAAGAATGTAAATGCAATTGTTGCATTCGAGTAATATTACGTCACAATGACGTCATCTATGAATATAATAAGCATGACAGTACACTTACGAGTACGCCTTTGACAATCCATTCAAAATTTTAATTTAAACTTCTTTCTGAGAAAATTTAAGGGTAGTGTGACTAGGTAAACGAAAATTATCCGAATTTTAAACGGTACCCAAAATTTTCTCGGTGAACACTGTGCCTTTAATAATTGACCTTCAACAGCTTCAACATTTATATCGATTCTAAATCCTGATTTAGGTTTTTAGGATGATATGATCTAGAATGTGCCAAGTATCTCGCAGTTTTTTCTGTCTCATTAATGCCCTCTACATTTCAAAATCTCGAATTTTACCAAATCTACGCCTTTTTGTTTCCGAATCAAATTAAAAATCGGAGTTAGCAATCTCTTAATTCATTCCTTCAACTAATAAAATGCTCAAATCGATTTCAATACGTTTGATATATTAATAATACAGTATTTTCCATTTGATATATCCACGCAATGGTTTAGAACTGGACAAATGAGCATTTCTATACCGAATATGACGGAGACTTGGCGTGAGCTGAAACTTGCTGAGATTCAAGCAGATATGGATCAGACTGCGACCTCATTGGCTAATAGAAAAGATGAATCGGATTCATCGAGGAAAAAACTTATTGTTGAAAGGAACCCTTTAAATCTTCTTCGATTTGGCTAGTGAAATAAAATCAGTTGTTTTGTATAGTTGTGAACGGGAACAAAGTAAAAAATTTAAAAAAGATTGTCCAGAAGAGAGTCGAAAACAGGTTCAACCACTTTTGAAACTTTTTCAATCTGAAGTTGATGCACTTTCAAAAAGAGCAAAATGGGCTGAAACTGCATTTTTATCAATTTATAAGGTATTGACGAATAAACTGGTCTTAAAATCCGTGGATAAAAAATAATAAAGATAAAATCCGATAATTCATATTTAACCATTGTCTCTTAGAAAATAATTGAATTGCCAGATCCATTACCAGCCCTTGAACAGGCCGAAGTTCTGCAAAAAAAAGTTCATAAATTTGGCGAAATCGAAATTGAAAATCAAAAACTAAAAGACACCATAAATACATACAAAAAAGATTTTGCTGAAATGAAAAATAACGAGTCAAAAGTTCAAAAATTGGAAAAACAACTGAATGAAGCAAAAGAATCGAATCAGGAGAATGCAAACAAGGTTTGTTTTTTTAAATCATATTGAGCTGTACCGGTTGGTCCGTGGATGCCTGACTAACTATTTCTAGGTTTTCGAAGAACGGGAAAAAGAGCTTTTGCATTTATTCGAAGAGAAAGAAAAAGAAATGATTGAAACTCAAAGAATGGTTGCATCTAAACTTGAAACTGTTGAATCTAGAGCAGCCAATGCACAGCAAAAGCTTGAAGCAACACAGGTTCGTTTACCAAAATTAATATGTTGGTTACCTTTAATTGATTGGCAATCATATCCTTAAAACGACCCCCATCTTCAGAATGAACTTATGGAAGCACGAACTAAATTTGAAGAAGATAGAATTGCAAAAAATGAGGAAATGGAATTGATTATGAATGATCTTGGTGAGTTAAATTATCATTATATGTAACGTTCTAACGTCACGGTGGTGTCGTGATTTATCTCCAACGGAAAATCTCATGAAAACACGTGATCGCAACAGGGGTTCAATAAATCCTCTCAAGTGTGAAAAGTACTCTCATCGATTTCTCATCGATTTTCCTCCGATTCAAATCTAAAAAAACATTTTATCACAAAAACAAAATAAAAAAAAGAGAAAAAATAGTATCAGAAACATAATTAAAAATGAGCGAAAACCATCTCGAAGAATCAAACCATTCCACCATCAATATTCAGTCAAGATCCGATCAAACCAATCCACCAGACGAACCAACGGTATCAATGGTCCCTTTCAAGAATCCGTTGGAGCCAATTGACAGATCTCTTTCTTCAGAATCATTGGATCGACTAAATGACTTTCGAAATCGAATCAGTCACGTGGGTTATGTTATTCCAAGCGTTCGTATCAGTTTGGACAATGGGAAACGATTCGAATGTCGAATTTGTGGTAAAATAATGCGATCGAGATATCATCATTATGTTCACGTACGAAAACACTCCCCAGAATGCTTTCATTGTCACATGGGTTTTGATTCATGGAAAGAATTCAAACAACATATTCCAGTTTGTCCACGAAGAAAAGGAATAATTCGAATTCCAAGAAGACTCTGTCCAAACCCGAAAAAACAGAAGAGACCATTTAAATGTCAATTGTGCAACCGAAGATATACGGACCATAGCCACTTATACAACCACCAGGTTCAAAGATGCGAAAAACGATATGTGGCAGACTCTTGGATTGTTAAAATATAATTCTATCAAACAACTATTCTCCATTTTTCAAATTTAATTTTCAAAATCGTATACGAATACTTGGTCGGTCAAAATGTCATGTTTCGGAACAAGTTTTCACCAATCCATCTCATCAGGAGAACTGTAACATTCAACATTTCTACATTTAACAGGGTCTGAAATTCATAACTTAAAATACGATTTTTTTGTCGAACCTAACTATGCATTATTAGATATTAATAAAATTTGTTATTTTAAAACGCTGTTTTTATTTGCTTGTGTCATATGATTTGGACCATATCTGATATATTATTTTTCGTATCATCTTGGTCTAATGATCTTGTCGGTTAAGCCAAAGCTCGAACAAAAATCCAGTAGTTTATATTTTTGTCCGGTATATAATACCTCTGATTTAAGATCGTGCTAACCACAATTATCAACTTTCTCAAAAAGAAGTTGAACATCTACGTGAACAAATCAAAACTGGAATTGAAAACCGACCAGTATCCAATACCGAAAAAGAATTTGATGTTGCGTCACTTGAAAATGAATCTAAAGAACGAGAGCTTGTTCAACTCACCACCGAATTGGCCAAAACTGAAGAAAATCATGCGGTTCAAGTTTCCCAACTTCAAAAACAAATTCATGGTACCCCATTTAAATCATTAGTGTATGTGTCCAAAATTAAATATTTTAAAGATTTGAGCGAGAAAAATAAACTGGTGACTTCTGAAAAAAAGAAAATTGAAGCAAAACTGGTTGATCAAAAAGATTACATGGATATTAAACGCGAATGCGAAATCCTCAAAGATACACAATTCTCGGGAACGGAAAAAACTAAATTGGAATCTCAGACTCTTGAAGGTATCGTTCTTGATTAAACATAATCACTCGTTCACTTCAGTGATTTTTAAAACAGAATGAGAACGTAATAAAGCACTTTTACTTTCACAAAATCGAAATCTTCAAAGTGAAAATTCTTCTATGCGAAAACAAATTAACGAAATCAATACAGAATTAAATAATGTTCAAGTTAGAGAAAATATTCTCAAAAATCAAGTTCAAAATCAGGTTTGATATTATTGATGGATGTGAATCAAGTAATAATCGCACCGTATTTAAGGATGCTCTTATTGAAAAGTTGGAAAAAGACTTATTGTCAGTGAATGCGCTTCCAAGTGCATATAGAACTGTTGGAGACGGAGCATCATCAACTTCATCAAATGTTCAACACGAATTTCTTGAAAATGCTCTCAAGGAACGTTCTGAAAAATTATCAAACAGATCCATACCGTATGGACCATACCTGTTTTCATTAGTGTCGTCGTAACGTTTTTACGTGAATATACAGAACTGTTACAGGATGTAACTCAACGATCATCAGCGTTGTTACAAGAAATTCCTCAAACTTCTTTAGAATCAGCTGACCCATCTTTATTAGCGATTGTTCAATCACAGCGAGAAAGATTTCGTCTGAGAGTCCAGGAACTCGAAAATGAAAATTCTCAGCAGTCACAAAATATGCAGGAAAGTTATTTTTAATGAACTTGAAACCCTTATTATGATTTTGTTCAATGTAAAAAAGGTTAATAACTTTTTGAAAGGCTCTATCAATGGAGATTGAAAGTTTACGAATAGATAATGTTAAGTTATACGAAAAAATAAAGTTTCTTCAAAACTATCGCCCAAATTCTGGTTATCAAACTAATATAGACGATGAAGCAGGAAAGAAATATGCTTCTCAATATGAAGGAATGTGATGAATTAATTTTCAACTTTATATTTCTATTTCCAACTGATGTATAGAAATTTTTTAAATCACATGAAAAGATCAACTCGACCCGTTTATGAAATTTTCAAGAAACGAAAAATTGCGAAAATACACGAATTTGAGCGCACATGATAAAATAACGCTCAATATGGGAAAATTTATACTCAGGAATGTTTTCATAGGCTTAAATTTGTATGGGGACAAACTTTTTTCTCAAAGTAGCAGCTCAATATAGACCAGTATCATACCACGCCTTTATAGAAAACATGAAAAAAGTAATAAAATAGCGCGTACATGTATATTTGTGTATACAATTGTTATTCATATGTTACTTTATTTGATTCTTTACAAGTTCGGAAACACAACTGATTGCAAAAATCATCTTGCTGAACTATGTATTGAAAAATTCGGCGAGTCAAGGGCTCCTTGTATTCCTTAATTTATATCTCCTCGACGTTCAATAGAGGATGTCTCCTAATTCAAATAATTTCACTCATATGGCCCATATGATAGGGTTCAAATGAAATGACTTATATTTCTGAATTTGATTCCAGTGCAATAATCCAGTTCTCTTATCAAGTGGTGTTCCTTTTTCAGTTCGATCCTTCTGTGAATCTGTCTTCTGTTTCTTCATTCTATAAATATACAACTATAACCAGCGTGTTCAATGCCGAAATATGCAATTTCTTCATATCGCAGAGAAGCTTAAAATTATAGTTTTATATTAAGCAATTCGTCATGATGTCTAGAAAAGAATATTCAAATCCAAAAATACGATTTTGATCGTAAAATCTAGTAATTTTCCAAACGTCCCTCAATGGTGGTTATAGGTCGCGTGGGTGGTAACTTTTTCCTACGTTTATCAAATCATCCAGATTTTGGTGCGCAGAAAGATATTGAGCCAAATATTCATTTGCTAAGAAAGTTTTGAGGTTATCTTTTACCAGTTCCGAAAGTTTAGCGCACAACTTTCCGGTACTTTGAACATTAATCCTGAATTTTTCTCCCCAAAATCATATGAAATATAAATCAGCGTAATGTCCAAATTTCGGAATTTAATTTCAAAAACCCAAATAGAAACTTCCACGTCGCAAAGTGAAAATATGAAATACATAACGTGTTGTGGTGGAGGACATGTCGACAAACTTTAGTTGAACTTTCTGATAATCCAGATGTACCAGATACTTGAACTCATAAAAAGGGTGAATACTCAATTTTCAGTCGGTTAACACTTAAAAATGTTTTTACTATAAAGTGGGGTGCGTCTTGCCGATGGTCATTTGGTCCGAATTCCGCGTGGGGCAGTTTAGGACCATCGGACAGACACACTAGTTAAACTCAAACAAAGTGGTCACATAAAAAGGGGATAAGTTTTGAAAGGGAATTAAATATTATCTTAACTATATTATATGGACTATATTATATAGTATTAAAGATGTTCCTTAAATAGAAAGTGTTTATGGTTCCTTAGTCAGGACCTACACTTTGAAATACAAAAAGAAGAGTTGTCGTTTTTAGCATTTTTAATAGCCCGGTTTGGATATTTCCACGTAACATGTCTCGAAAACTGCACAATTTTCTAGTTCACGTTCCGAATTGCGTCAAGTTAATCTTATAACTCTTCTGATTAAATAGACTCAGAGCCTTATAAAACACTCTATGAACCAAAGAAGAGAACTCAGGCCCAGAAGTCAGAATTACTAGAGTAAGAAATTAAATAAGGCGCGAATCAGAACCAATTGTGAATTGAATTTGAATCAGACAGTCCTTAAAAATGAAAGGCTCAGTGACTGGAAAAGTTGTTGACTGGGAACGTGGGGAAACCATGAACCGGATGACAGACTCATTTGGAGCATGGGATTACACAGTGTTCGGAATTCTATTGGCAATGTCAAGTGCGATCGGAATATACTTTGCGTGGAAAGATAGACAAAATAAGGACGAGAAAAACTATGCGTTGGGTGGACAAAAATTTTCAGCGTGGCCAGTGGCACTGAGTCTTACAGCAACATCAATATCAGCTGTGACTATGATGGGATCGCCGAGTGAATATTATGTTTATGGAAGTACAATGGCATGGGGGTTAATTGCTGAACTAGTAGGCCAGGGCCAAGAATTATTTATCATAAATTTGATCCGTTTTTGTTCGGATTTTTGACCAAAAACAAGGGTGTGCATTTGCTGCTTGGATTTATGTTCCCGTTTATTATAATTTGGGTGTGACATCGATCAATGAATATATCGACTTACGATTTGGAAGTATGACAAGACTTGTTATGACAATTATTGCACTTATTCAAGCTAGAGTTCACAAGAAACTGCATATTCAATCCTTCATATAAATATGGTATCATCCTTCATATAAATATGAACTTATCCTTAAGCCGTTATATATAATGGCCTTGTTGTGTATGGTCCTGCATTGGCCATGAACCAAGTAGCTGGACTTGACTTAAATGTCGCTATATTACTAGTAGGCGCCGTTTGTATATTTTATACAGTCATTGGAGGCATGAAAGCAGTGGTATGGACAGACGTTTGGCAAACTATGTGGATGATTTCAGGATTCATTGCTATTCTGAGTGTCACATGTATTGATTTTGAGGGATTTTGGGAAGTTGTTACCATTGCAAGATCTGGAAACCGATTTCCACAACAGTTTGAGGAACGGTTTTTATTCGTAACGCTCATTCGAAATTGATAATAAGATTTATAAATTATAAATGATTTTAAATGATTTTTAACGCTCTACAATTCAAGTTATTCAGATTAATTTTTCATTTGCTCTGTTCGAAAATCCTAAAAATCCCGGAATTCAGCCTATTTATAATCTTAAACTTGAGCTGAAGATCGATATAATTTGATATGGACCATTTCTGAATCAACTTAATAACCATTTCAAGCTTGATCCGAGATATCGACACACATTCTGGACATTGGTTATTGGAAATTCGACAGGTGGTACAGTTGCATCTTATGTCTGTCAGCAGTTCATTTGTTTAATGGGTGAGTTTTTGTTAACAGTCACCTTACCGTGTGGCAGTACACTGCCAAAGACCTCTGAAATGCGATTTACGGGCACTTCCGTTGCTCAAATGCCAAAAATGACCCACCTCATCCCCACCTAAAATTTTCCGGCGCAACTTTTGGGGGCATTCGAAATTTCCGGAACTAACCGGAAGTGCTTTAAGATTGAATTCATATATGTCCAAGCATAAAATCATATTCAAATTCATTCCGGATTTGTTCCCGGACATTTTTGAGTTAAAAATTTTGACAGATTTGAAATCGCAGTCAAATTTCTATTCTAATGATACCTAAATCAATACTATTCATTATCGCCAACTCTAGAATTAGTGATGTTCCAGAAATAGAACTTTGGCGATAACTCTATACAGTATAGTCTATACTGCATACATATTTTTTGATAAATCTAAAAAGGCCCCTGTATTTTTGTACGTTCTTTATAATGAAAAAAAAGTTATTGAAAAACCATTATTTTAATATCATTTCCCACGACAAAAATTCGTGATTTTTCAAAATATTTTTGGGAATTTCTCGGCTCTAGAACCACCTGGTGAGCTGAAATTTTGTATGTAGGCATAATTTTTTAATGCTCTGAACGATGCCATAAAAAGTTTTCAAAAATTTTCAACTTTTCGACAATCTTGGAATTTGCGAAAAACTCAGCCAATATGGTCACGTGATTACATAACTATTTTTATAAGCTTTGAATAGTTTAGTCTTTCATCTCAGAATAAGATTTGAACCATAATTGGGTCAAAAACGTCCATCTAAGTTCATTTCTATAATCTTGGCAGTACACTGCCATGCGGTAAGGTGGGGGTGAGGACGCTCGGTAAGGTGACTGTTAAGGAGAGATTTGGGATGTTCATGGTCCAGATGTGTGTCAACAGATTGCTGAAGTGATGTATCCTTTTATAGAGAAGGATAGAAAGGCTGGATACGATAATACAAGGGAAGATTTTGACTGATTTTATCATAGAGTGGAGTGCGTCTTCCCGATGGTCGTCGTCCATATAATGCCCTTGCGGAATTTGGACAAAATGACTATCGGGATTCCCTCGGGAAGCGCCCCCTCTTTATCTAAATGTCTTTCTCGCAATTTTTGAATCATCAATAGAAATCTGTAAAGTATTTTCAAGTATTACATATCGAAAAAATATCGGCACTTGCACGAAGAAGTATTTTTTACTGTTATTGGCATGGAAGAAATCCCTTGGTCAATTTGGAAAAGTTGGAAATTCAAATTGAACAAAAACGTTTTTCATTTTATTTTGGATTTGGAACCTCACCGACAATCAAAAAGACTCAATAAATACAAGAGAAAATCAGCAAAAGTTTTCAAGCATATATTCAATATGATTGGTATTTCGCATCGGAAAGATTTGAAAGAAATGCTTAGCCATTCGGATACCAAAGGAATAAGCATAGCACATTTGGCTTTCAATCATTCGCCGGATATTGCTAGGGTCTTTCTGGATCAAGAAATTAGGCTCGACTTTATCGATGCAGCTTTCAGGTAAGCAATAGGTCACTTT
>SCLD01140759.1:0-23137 GCA_004367895.1 Oikopleura longicauda
TTTTTATTATTATATTTATTATTTTAATATTTATGATATACATGGTTTACTTATCACGTGTAAACTTGATCACGTGACGAAATTTCTAAACTAACGGTGGTATCAAGATGGCTAAGACACTGAATCCCTATCTGGCCTATCAGACTGATGATTCGATGCAAATATTCTCGGTTGGAGCTCAGCGGGATCTCGGTGGGTTTATAAATTTGATACAATTAATTGCTATGAAGTAAATACAGTAATTTACTAAAATGTACATGTGACGTTACAGATAAACTTTCATGTTTCGTCACATGGTTCTTAAGGTTAGGGGTATCTTATTTCAATACAGGGGCTCTTTGGTGGTGCGCGATTTTGTGTCAGATTAAAAACGTTCGAAATGTTCGATTTTTTGTTCCATATTTGAACAAAAGTTCATTGGTAATCTGATAAAAGCAAAATAGAAGCCCAGATAGCGCGACGTCAACAGAAAAAAGCTATGAGAATTGCAGAAAAAGCTGCAAAGACGAAAAAGAGGAAAGAAAATGCTAAAAAGAACAGAGAAAGAAAAAAAGAAAATACACAGGTTAATAACGCGCCATTGATTTCACTTAAAAGCGTCTTCCTAACAAATCCTAGCCTTAATCAAAGCTCTCTTATCACTAGTTTCTCGATCATAAGTTTTGGAAAAGTGAGTCCCTTTTGTCTGAATGTTAGATGTTCGGTGGGTCCAAGGTAAAATAACGTGGTACGCACCAAAAACCCTACCTTTTGGTGTCAAAATAATGATAATATATAAGCCAATTAAATGCTCCTTGACGCCTACACATCATCATTATCAGGCAAAATTTGTGTGTGCGTAAAATCGAATGATTGTGAAATCGAACGTTAAAAAGTTTCCCATCTGTACCTTTGGACTTTATAGTCAGCACGGGCTGAACTTATGTTGATCTGTCTAAAATGCATGACTTGAACATTTGTCACATGTATCACGTGATTATAGTATCACAGCTAAATAAATCAACAATAGTCATTGTGACACTGTCACATGTTTTGTTGTGGCATGCCTCTAATCTTATTATACACAAGGTGCTACTGTAGTTCTCTTTAGAAAGTTATGGTCTCTAAAAATTAAAAATCTGGCTATTTCGACCAAAAGAACGCAGAAAAAGACCCAATTCCGTTCAAGTTGTGTAATAAATACGTCTGAGAGATTATGTCGAATTCGCTTTGAAATTTGAAAATGAGCTTTGAAAAGTTCAAATCTTGGGAGTCCAACTTGGGACCAACCTTTTCTTAACCTTTTAACTTTTCGTGAAGCTTTCATTTAAAGATATGGGGGTTGAAAAAGAACGTTTTTTTTCAAAATGATGCTGTAATAAAATGAAACTAAATAGCCAGATATCAATCTTGGGACCGTTAACAGCCAGATCATTATACAAACTTAACCTTGACGCTACCACACAACGACCCGCGTTCACTTAACCATAAATTATGATTTCTTTACGTTTTTATGGTGTTTTTGCAATCAAAATTCAAATTGCTTATTCAGAATAAGTTATTCTTTGAAACGAGATCGATTTAAGTCAATGTCTAGATGACTATCTGCTTCTTCAGACACAGAATCAGACATTTTCCATGTTCATTAACATTGAATTGGTCAGATTTTGATATTTGATATGATTAATACGCATTATGAAATTCAAATTTCCTCATTTAATATTTTTATATAAATTAAAAGTCAGCTTTTCTTGTTGGTGATCGTTTCGATTTTGACTACTTTGTCAATTTGCTGACAAAAGTATGTACAGCTGTTAAAATATTTCGTTTAGAATAGCCCACTGAAAAGTCAAATGGATGTTCGAGATACGAATCCAGAGTTCATTGAATCTTTCAAAACTCATATTGACGAAGATGATATTCTTTATAATCCAAACTATGCAGTTTTCATGGCCAAAAGTGGTGCGAATGTTAAAGATATTCCTATCGAACTCGAAGACGCTACTGCCCGAGCTGCCGGAATCCCTGGTATTATCAATCTTTGGGATAAATACATTGATGAAAATACAGGTCAATACCAAGTTCCATACGCTTTTGAACCAAAGTTTGAAGAATGGGGACGAAAAGTTGTCCGAACAGCCATGGACATGATCGAAGAAGAAATGCCTTGTATTGTATTTATTGAAGCAAATCCAAGATTACATCGCGATTACATCTATTTCATGCAATCCAGAGGTTGCCACTCTTACGTCGGTCGGATTCAAGGTGCCCAACCAATTTATCTCGATAACGCATGCCAAACAATCGGTACGGCTACCCATGAAATATTTCATGCTTTGGGATTTCATCACGAGCACCAGAGAGTCGATCGTGACAGATATATTCGAATTCAATGGGAGAACATTAGATCAACTGGTTGTGGTGCTCATCAAAATGTCGGTTGTGGAATTTATTTCCAGAAAATTAAATGGACACAAGCCCAAGCTTCACCATATGACTACACTTCAGTAATGCACTACGATGGATTTGCTTTCTCTTCTAAGCCAGGACTTAAGCCTACCATTGTGGATAAAAATGGTCAAGTATTCAGAGCACAGCGAATTAAAGCCTCTACAAATGATATGAGACAGCTTTGTGGTCTTTACAGCTGTTCAAAATGTGATGATCTCCCTGGTTCCAAACCAGCGAAATGTGACACAAAAGAATATTCTACATTTGAGCGACGACTTTGTGACGGTTTCCCAGATTGTGTCGATGGAAAGGATGAAAAACAGTAAGTCTTATCTTGAACAACCCATAATTATTCGCTCATTTTAGTTGTACTTCGTGTAATGGAGATAAGTCATGGCAGTGTCAAGACAAGAAACAATGCATTAGAACTGAACAACGGTGCGACGGATGGTCAGACTGTAATGATGGTTCGGATGAGCGCGGTTGCGTTGATACATGTTGCCAAAAATTAAGTCTTGGTGGAATGGTCTTTTCAAAACTTAGTGAAAGAATGAATGGCCGCCCAGTTTACTACAGGTATTTTTTTTATCTACTGAGTCGATTTAGATGATTTGAAAATGATAGGGGCAGGTGGGGTCAAGAAAGGTCATATAAGAGGAAGTGAAAAAAAATGATGACTTTTGGAATTTATAAAGGCGAGTCACGTGTGCTGATGACGTCAAACGGTTACATGTAACGACACTGACGTAACATTTCGTGCATCGTGTAACATATGTTTTGGATTTATTTACTTTTTTTCGGTCAGTTCAATTTATTTTTGGATTTTTAAAATCCAGGACTCACTAAGTCCGGGTACTTTCAGACATTTTGAAAGACGGGTAGTGGAATAGTCCGACAGAACACTGAATTATCGTGAATCTTTTAAGCACATCGTCGAATAAATATGTGTCATTTTCATATACTGATTCAACTTGGAATTTGGGATTGAAACCAGGTGAAAATCGTGCAGATGTTTTGGCAATTTCAGCAAAGATTTGTCCAGATCAAATTGAAGAGCCTTGGTATACTTGGAATCAATATGGCGGACTTAATCCATGTTGTTTTCCCACTTGTTTGGATGATATTGAACTCGATAAAAATGCTGCTAGACCATGCGATTCGGATCCTTGTGAAAATGGTGGAAAATGCACTGATGATGGGTACGATTATCAATGTGAGTGCACTGTCGGTTTCTATGGTGCCAAATGTGAAAATGGTAAGTTTAAAATATTAGAATGTAAAAGACGAGTGTGGCGGGTTCAATCATTCTAAAATCGATCCGAGATGGATTTTTTTGTTGAAATTTAACTTTTTTTGTCGAAATTTTAAAAATTTTGATTGCACAAGCGGTTGAAATTTAGTGATTGTGGTGGATAAGGATACAATGGAAGCTGGTTGAAACCCACGCTGCATCCTCTATCCTCCATTTTTGCTAATTCCAACTTTTGGTCTAAGAAATTCAGCATTTCCTTGAAATAGAACTGAAGATTAGTTCAATCGAGTCAGATATTAACTCGGCACCCCATAAATGATAGTATGGGGCAAAATAAACAAAACTGAAACTGTGGAAAAAAAGTTTCATTGAACAGGGGAATACAGATTGGTACGAAAAAGGGTGGGGTGTTTGCGATCCACGTAGTTTGTGATGATCGCTACCGCATTGATCACGTGATGATCCGTCACGTGACTTTGACCCAAACCACAACTTTTATCATGTGACCAAATCATGTGACAAACAATCCAATTTATGTTTACAGTTTCGACCGCCTGCTCCAATAATCCATGCGAGAATGGTGGCAAGTGTATAACGGATGGAGACGATTATACGTGTGAATGTCCAATGATGTACTTTGGAAACAACTGCGAACATGGTAAGTTTCAAATTTTTGTAAAAATGCTCCGGAACACTATAAACTCATTTGTTAAAAATCATATTTATCTAAAAAGATCCAAAGATATTTAGTTTACTATCGATTAAACTTAACAAATAATAAATTTAGCTTTTCGAAGAGGTCAGAAAATGTAGATTTTTTTGAATTTTTATTCCTTATGAATTAACATTAAGAATAACCATAGTAAAAAGTCCATAGATCATAGAAAGTGTTCCAACTAGTCATACCTCGGTCGAGATTCTAATTGGTGCCGATAACTCAACCAATGAGAAACGGAAGTTTAGTGAACGTTCAATGTCCATAAGTTAACTAGATAATGACGAAAAGTTGACCTAATGCGGGTAGTTAATACCGGATGGCCGGGGAAGGGAGTTAACCATTCCATAAATCTTTATGGAATAAGCCTTATACAATCTTGACCGCAAGGGGAAATGCTTCGCTTCCCAAAGCATTCTTCAAGCATAATCCACGTGACTTTCAAACCACGTGGATTATCTCATATTATATAATTTATATAACAACCAATAATAAGAGATCATACAAAAATTCCTTTAAATTTTTCATAAAATATTGTTAACTTTTTTGATATAATTTTTTGATATCAACCGAAAATTTAGGATGCCCATCACCACGTGACCATTACAATGTTGCTGATAATGTTTCATTTGAATGTGGTAATCGTGTTTGCACATTTACATGTTCTGGTGGCGACACTCCAAACTTTACTCGAAAAGTTGTTTGTTTCTGTTCTGGTGGAGATTGTAAATGGTATCCAAACAAAATTACTTATCCCGAAACGATTCAATGTCCAGCATCGACGCCATCAGTGTTTGCTGTAGAGGAAGAGGAAGAAGAAACGACCACAACAACGCCAAGCACAACGACTACAACTACAACATCATCGACATCCACTACAACTACAACTACGACAACACCAAGGCGTAAATATAAACAAAGTAAATATAATTTTGACTTATTTGAAATTGACCAAAGCCATGGTAGATTTCAAACTTTATTTAACTTTAGATTTCAAACTTTATTCCGACAAAATTTAAAATGTCTTAATTTCGAAAAAAGTTTTAGCGCTTATTTATCATCAAATATAATAAACTCCTATAGCCAGAATTTGAGGCTCCCACGTATTGCGTGGGCGGAGATATTCGCAAAAAAGTCGAATAAATGGGAAAAAAGTTTCCCTGAAGATTAAATTCTCAAAATTTTTGTATCATTAGAATCAGTGTAAAGAATTGCCTAGCTGTATTTGGATCCAGCCAAATAAGTTATGTAATTCAAGCGGTGGCTGTAGGAGTTATTTTCATTGACAAATAAGATGTACTTTTTTCGAAATTCAGACTTTTTAGATTTTCTCAGAAAAAAGTCGGAAAATTACCATCTGAATCGGTCCATTTCCAAAATGAAGTTATAAAATTATTCTAGAAGCTACAAAGAAACCACGACCTGTTTATGCAACAAAAGCAACAACAACAACGCGAAAAACAACCACAACATCAACAACTACAACAACAACAACTTCGACAACAACAACATCTACGACAACAACAACATCGACAACAACTACGTCGACAACTACAACAGAAGCAACTACAACGACGAGGCGGACGGCGCCACCAAAGAAAGCAAGTAAAAATAAGGTTTGATTGATGCAATCAAAACTGGAAAATCACGTTATCAAAAAAAAAAATACTAATTACGTAATACAATTACGTAACTTTAATTTCTTAGGACGATGACGTCACCGATGACGTTGTTAGCGATACAGCCGATGAATTATCATCATGGGTAATCATAGTAGAACCTTTATTCTTATAATAAAGCGTAGCCTCGCGGTATTTCACGGTAGCACCACTTCGTTGTACCAGGCGCGGTATTTCCGGTTCAATTTTGGTATTTCCGGTTCACATAACTCAATCCGAATAACTTTAGACTGACCTTGAACCGTTTGGTGATTAAATTAATTCAAGGATATCATGTATTTCCCCCAAAAAAAAGTATGAAAAATAACGTGGCGGGCACTAAAAAGTGGCCAAATTTCGATATCTCTGAATTAATTTCTACCTAATGTGAAATTGCATGATCCGTAAACCACTAGTTTTTATCAGATTGCGTGGGCGTCCAACGTTTGCAATCCTATTTATTTTGACTGGCTTATCGCGTTTCCGCATGCGTTTTATTTATCAAATTGATAAATTTTTGTATAGGTCGCATGACAAGTGTCCTTAGTTTGTCGGGATGATCACATGATTATTCCATCAGGCATTTGGCATTGACCATTAAACCATGCCAATTATTATTTATGCGAATATTTTGAAAATATTCACGTGATTATTTTTGCTTTTTTTTTCACCGCCCAAGGGCTAAAAATAAAATTAATAATTTCAGAGTAAGGGAAGTGGGGACAATCAATGTCCACACCCAACCAACAAATTGGACAAGACAGTTAGGCCGACACAAGAATGTCTCAATCGTCAAAATTGGTGGAAAAACTACACTTGCAAACTTTACTGTCCAGATGGAAAAAGGCCGTCCGTATCAGGAATGCGTCTCATTTTCTAGTTTACTAAAAATCACCAAACCCATAAAACACCACGCCACATAAATTGGTTATTATAAGGAATTTTGGGGAATTTCGGTCTAAAGTGTGGTGCGTCATCCCGACGGTCCGTCGGGAAGATGGCCAATGACCGTCGGGAAGACGCACCCAACTCTACTCTGTGGAGCTTTTTAATTGATAAGAAATATCACCGAATCTACACTGATTGTCTAAAAATCTTTGTGTGGGCATTTCAAAAATTTACTCGAGTAATTTGTGACTCAATTTTTTTTCGGTCGATCAAAATATGAAATGCATAAAAAGAGATGAAATGTCGTTGCAGATCGGCGAAGCAATGTTCCTGGTGGGCTAAGAAGGTTCGCGGCAAAGTTTTGTGTAAATAAACATCAAAACAAACTTAATTATTTGCGCCTACGTTTCTGTATATTGATTGATGTGCCTCCATATCAGCCTACGCGTGTCGTCATCCCACAACCTGCCACTTTGTCCCACAATCCAATAATTTGCTCAACAGTCACGTGATGACGGACTGACAATAACGTCATTGTGACACCATACGATGTGTCGGCGATAAAGCCCACAATAAAATAGAACTCGAATAAATTCTCACGAAATCGTGAAATAACCATAGAATGGTGGCGCTAGAGACCAAACACGGATTACTTTCAATTTTGACGTTGCTTTATTATCAGTAAACTGTACAAATGGGAAAATTGACTAATTCTCTGTCAATGAGGATGTCTTAGTCAATATTGACTGTGTCCTTTTTCAGTTTTCAATCAGCTATCCCCGGTCGACAGACCTCTTTCTCGTGACAAAGTTCTGGTGACAAAGTCCTGGTCACTAAAGTGAAAACATTCCTTTGAACTCTTAAAAGGGGCGCACTTAAATCTGGACTGACCATCGATTTCTTTCCATAGTCTTCGGCAATTGACGTCTGATTTGTTCGATTTTGTGTCAGATCTTCTCCTATGGAAGCGCGTGTAGACGGACGCCAAGATGAAGGGAAATGACTCGACATGCTGCGCGCGCATTTTTTCAATCGATTTTGAAATTGATCACCCAAAAATGCATAAAATATCGGATTCGTTGCCGGATGAAGCCAAATACATCTTAGTGAATATTATGAAGGGTTCGAGTCATTCGTTATTTGAATAACTTACATGTCATAAAACGCAGCTAGATTAAGACACACAGTTTTCTTGTTTGATTTGAATGCTCCAGCATTGACTAAGAAATTATATGTATGGAAAGGAATCTTTAGACAGATAATCTTTGAATAAATATAAATCTTTTGACCATGCGATAATAGGCAATCAGGCAAATGAGATCTTAATGTTGATCTAACGTACGTCCTCTATTACTTTAATTTGGTCTTTAGTAAATGAGAATATACTGGCTTTTCTAAGCTAATATGCTGTCAATTATCCAAAAACGCCAATCTTCAATGACTTAATTTAAGTCCTAATTATCCGAAAAATCCTTCGGTGACATCATTTTACATCGGGAGTCAACATCTTCAAGATATCGTCAACATAAAGTAACCAATATCACTGATATACCGGTTAGATCACACTATCAAGATTCTGATGTTACAAGTTTGTCACCGTCAAATTAACTTGTCACTTTTTTGAAAAAACGGGCTTTTGCGTGTCACTGACGCACTGCCAACATGAAAAATTCAAATTATAGAAAAATATCCGTTTCCCAGCAAAATAAATATGAAGAAATCAGAGCTGCAATTAATCGTAGAACTTGTTGTGTCTTCTCTCTTATTTTTGTTGACTGACCATCGGATGATTGAAATGAATTTTTTGATGCCATTTTTCTATCGGATTTTACCACAATATTTGCTAAATGATAAATTGAAAGTAACTTACTGTTCTTCTTAAATTGTGACAAGATTGCTCACCTATGTTGACATAAAAGAATGATATAAGAAAAACTGGGATACTAAATAACCAAAGAAATAGATGTTTGTTGTAACTTGAGTGATCGGCCGAGAAACCACATTCGCATTGATGAAATTTTGAATTTTGAGCGTTCCATTTCATAGAATAATTGCAAGCTACCGTTCCCTTTTATTGGATATTAATTTGAGTGTTTAATTTCGTACCCTCTCTATCTGTAAATGTCTCTATCTGTTAATTTGAAAAGATAATTTTTATCCCTTGAGCCCAATTAACGCCACAGTTGTCGTTAAGATGGGACATATTACTGGTTAAACTGCCACTTTCAGCTCGAGTGAAAACCGGATATGCTGCAATTATTGCCAAAATCCATGTCAAGCCTATCATCTGAAAATTTATTCACATGAACAAAATCCCAGGAATCCCCGAATTCAACCTTATTTTGAATTTTTAAGGAGTCAAAATTTTTGACAGTGAAAATTATCATTTTTGACATTTTTTAATGTCAGCTGATATTTTTCACTGCCAATTAGGATTAGGATCAGTTTATCAATTAGGGCAAATAAAGGCAATCTTATACCGGAAAAAGGGTTAGGGTCAGTTCTTCACTATGGTTAGGGTGAGTTATGAATTAGGGTCGGGGTCTTTCTTAGTGTTAGGATTAGGGTTAGAAAAAAAATGTCAGTGAAAAACGTACCCACCGAATTTTTCTTTTGGGAAATTGAGTTTTTGAAACAACTTACGCTGAAAATGAACCATCGCTTGTTGCGATGCTTGTTAACAGTTTTTGTCATTATATTTGGTACAACAGTACAATATCGATCAAATGCCATCGCAACCAATGTTAATATAACCACAGATATATTAAAGAATACAACTGAATAACTTAGTAAGTTTAACAAAATATCAACAATATATCATATAATATATCTTATAAGGCCCGTCAATAGAAAAACGATGACACATTTTCCCTATTTTTCCTTCAGGAATAAAAATTTGGAAATGTGTCATCGTTATGTGAGCAAGTCCTGATATTAATTCCCTTTATAGCCATTACTGACGGGGCTCATGTATAAAGGGGCATTCGAGCTCGGCCTTCGACTGGCTGTCAATTTTTTCCTATCAGATCACTTTTTGAAAATTTTACCTGAACTTGTTAGTTGACAAAGAAAACTTCCAAAAACCCATTTAAAAGCTTTTTTCTCGTGGAGATGAAAAGGCAGAAATATAAGCATAAGAGTATCAACCAATGCCAGCTGGAAAGTGAAAAGTGTTCCACTCTTTTTTCGCATCGTTTTATCACTAAAAATGTAGTTATTGAAAAATATTAATATGGAGAATTATTTATAGCGATGTTGGTGACACATAAAATATGTTTATGGCATATTTGGGATGTTAGTGTCCAATCTGTGATGCCGATGTTAGACACTTAGAAATTGGTGGCAAAATTAAAAAAACTGGCACGGACACCCGAGAACAATCAAAATGTTTGTCAGCAAAATCACTAAAGGTCGTTAATCCTAAAATAAACTAGAGAAAAAAGACCAATTTACTAAATTGAATTTAGTAAAAACTTCACAGTTAGAAAATAACAACATAACTCTCTACTGCCATTAGTGGGTTAGTGGCCAACCTATTATTCTGCTTTGCAAAGTAGAATATATCGCCCCTTAATCACTTGATTTGAAAAGTTATAGGGTGTACGAGATTAGAGTGTGAAGTTTACCTGCCAATGACGATCATGACGATAAGGTTTGATGGAATACCAAAGAGAAGTATCAAAACATAGAACATCATATGAATTTTATTCGTTGTCTGAAATATATTTTTATGGTTTAAAGTTTTACGAAAAATAGATTAAAAATAATAGAAATTAAACAATCTGAGGTTACACTTACCGTTAAAGGCGACTCGCCGATTGATTCGAATTCTAAATCTGAAAAGGTTTCAAACTGACATGTAGTACCAGATGAGGTACTTGATAGACACATCCAATCATAGTATGACTTTTTCATAGGAGCGAATCAGAAAACCAACTTGAATCATCACTTTGAAACCCTTCCTAAGTCAAAATTTTCGAAATCGTCGCTAAATTGTGCCCAAGTATCATTTTCATAGACATCACTATCAAAAAAGCCATCTCCAGTATTTGAATTGACTTGTAGTATGTCTGGAGATAATGGTGGCACTGATGACATTGATGACAATTCTGATGTATCGGACATTTCAGACATGTCGGACATGTTCGGGTTGTCCGCGATTTCTCTCTATTACAAACTGTTCAAGATTTCTCCTCCTTGATCTCAGTCTTAACGAGTTTCAAATCAAATTCATGAATCTTCATGGAAAAGAAATGCAATTAACTAGCATAATTGGCCGCTAGATGACCATCACTGGTTCCTTGGTGATTTTCTTTTCATCACATGACCTTTCTCAGAATGTAATGACCATTCAAATAAATTGACCATAGCGAAATGTTTGATTTAGCATGAAAATACCAATGAAATATAGAACCCTTGTATAACAGTATTTGTTAGAAAGATTTACAGACTATAAATTAGAGCAAATCGGATTTGTCATATCTCTGGCATGGCCATACAAATAAGAATTATCGTTCGACCCAGTCTCGATACTAAGTCTACTATGGATAAGAAATTAATGACAGCTATGTCATGAACTAATATCGTCTCGACTCGAACTTCAATACGTCTATAGTAAGGGAGTCTACAGTAAACCAACCAACTTCCACTACTTGTCTGGATACATTCTGCACTCTATTCTCTTTTTATAATTTTAAGTGATGTAAAGAAGCTCTTACAAATGGTCCTTGAAGTACAGTTGTTTCCTCAAAAATACTCAATAATGGCAAATAATAACTGCACTTGGAGCCAGATTAAATATATACAGACAATGCCAAATAGGACAAACAGCTTAAAGGGGAATACTTCGAACTTTTCAGACCCGAATGACCTTATATTACCCAAGGTTAAGACAAGAAGCCCTCTTATTCAATTATAACCGATTTCCAATTTTAAAAAAAGTTCAAATCGCTTTGGGAACAGGGTTGTTAAATGTGGTTGGAACTTGCTATTCTAAAAACCTTTGCACAGATTACGAATCATTAGGTTTGCTAAGACGGCACTAAGAAACCATCAAGCAGAACTATTGACAAATCACTGAGCGGCCATGAGTTATCTTGTTTTACTGGACAGTAAAGTTAAAAATGACTGAGGGTGTAATTTGTGGTTTCGTTTATCCTCGAGGACCAAGTCGCGTTCATTAATAAAAGAGAACTGAAAGAATTGACACTTAGTTGCGTCATTCTTAGCTTGAAGAAAATAGCTGCACCTAGAAAAAACATAAGCAGCGGTTAAGTTATCCGGTTTATGGTCACTTTTACCAACCAAAAATGGGCCAGGAGGCCCTAGAAGTGGGCTAGACTAACCATACAGCTGTCCAACTTGACCGTTTTCTCAAACTTTTGGGTAATTTTTATGATATTTTATGGCTTTTTCTCTAAAGTAAATGATATAGGGATAATTTGACACCTGTTCAATTGACGAAAAGTCCGGATTTGAGCTCGATTGAAAGCCAATTGTTGACGGCTTATGAACTGATTCGACCTAAACCTAGTCAATCCCTTCAGGACTCGTTCAAAAGGCGTAATTAATGGTGTCCACACGACTGCTTTGATACCCTTGTATTTATGTAAAGGCTCCCGTGACTAGAAAACCATAAAAAGTTCGGGAGTTGACCACAGACTTCCACAAAAGTTCTAAGCCAATAATAACTGTTCCAGTTCCTAAACTGTCTAATTTTGCTTAGAAAACTAAATAAGGATATCTCGGAAGAAAATAATAGTAGAACATTTTGAAAAAGTTAATTGACGAACCGTTCCAAATCTCTCATTTTTTATATTTTCACAAAATGATGATTTTCGTACGTCGACTGAAATGACTCATTTATTATGAATTTCAATACACTTGCATTAACAGCTTTGATACCAGTTTAAAGACCTGTATCAGTAAGGACGTTTTCGTAGGGATGCCAAGTTGTTCGATATCTTAAATTAAGATTCTTAATGGCAAAGACGGTGCTGGTAATAAGGGGCTGGTGCTCAAAAGTCTACACTCCCTAGTCTATAACATTGAGTTCCGAGTTCTCACAGCATGGTACCCACAGCATAATAAAAGCTGGTAATCAGATAGAACATTTCACACTAACGAGAGCTGTAAATTATATCTCCGGCCCCGAGGGTTTTGAAACTCAATCTGGGTTTACGCACTGTTCGATATCTCCGTTTTCTATTTTAAATCACCGGTGAGAACTTTGTCGAAAATTTGAACGGGTGTTCGTATCACCATTAAATTGAGTCGAAATTTTTTCATGAAAATCGTGAAAATAATTTTTCATGAAATAATCAATTTTTCTTAATAGGGTACATCCGTTTCAATTATTATTATGAAGAGTTTACTTTCCGGCTAATGGTTGTACTACATAGTATTCTAAAAAAATGGACCATTGAGAGACCCTCAGTTATTATAAAGAGGTTTTCTACCAGGTAAATCACACTAAAATTAAACGAAATTATTGACCGCTTTCTCAAAGTGCGGTTCATAACGGTTCAAATCGCGGTTCAAAACTTCCTCCGATCCCTTATCAAAACTCGTAAATACTTCCAGCTTCTTCAGGTCAGCTTCCACCACTGTAAAATTGCCTTACCTACACGATAACCCATTTAATATCAATTATAGACGTTTTGAAGAAAATATTCTCTGAATTGGATGTTTCGGACGCATATGTGTAAAGATTACAGTTTTTATGACTTGAAACAAAATAAATAGATTTTGAAGTTAATCAGAGGGTACATATCACCTGGTAAATATCTGCTCTTCAAAGTTTTATATGAAATGTATCCTTAATCATTTAGATTTAAGGATGCACTACTTATAAAATGATACATTTCAAGCAGATTTATATGGTTTTTATGTAAAGTTAAAGTTTCCCAAGGCCTCCTCAAATATTTTTAAAATGAAAAGCATAAAAAAACACCAAAAATCATATGAATATTTGTTGTTTAACACAATTTTTACTACTGAGTGGATTAATTTTAAAGTAAATTACAATGTTCTCGACATGGTAATGATATAAAGGCCCTGTATCATCACAGTATTTCAATTATAGTCTCTGAATATTCTCTTAAACCGCTGATTTGGAAGTCTAAAAAAATAAATTAAATCTTGTCACACGGATCAAAATCGAAGTAATTTATCAAATATAAGGTTTCTCATCATGACGGCCAGAATCAAATTCGACATTTCGAAAATCAGTTCGCGCAAATAATTTTAAAATCACACACCTTGAAATCCAAAACGACGAATGTCCGAAACCAGAATTTAATATTTCGGAACTTGGCATTGGAAACTGTATTCTAAATGTGAGCTCAATTTGACTCAATTTAAGATGAATCATATCATATTGTCATATAATAAAAATGCAGCATATTATGAATTCGTAGTAAAAATATGATATGCAAAAACTCCCTTTTCAACTCTGAAATCTCTTTAGAATGAAAAGTTTGAAAATACAAAAATATACTTCGACATAACAGACAATAATGATTTTAAATGATTAACTTTGAGGTTACTATTTTGAAAGATCGGAATCCAATAGATCAGCCGAAATCCCATAAATTCGATTTAAATATATATTTCTCATGGGCATATACATAAAATAAGCTCAGTTTATATCCTCGTTCCAGGGTATAACGTCTAGACCGTCTGGTAAGCCTTGAACCAAGATGTGGACGGTGTGGAGGGGACGATGTAAAATCTGTTAATCAGTTTTAAAACAGGGTAAAGTCAAGCGCTTCCCCAGAATAAAATCTGATCAAATATAGGGTAATCTCTTTTCCAGCCATCCCTCCCTAAGAGTGTTGCAATATGGGTGTGTGTTAACATTTTAATCCAATTAAGTTTTGAACCCGAAGTCTCAAACTCGGAATATAGCTCTAGAGAATATTTGAGTTTGTAAGATTGACCAACGCGGAAATGGGATTATATAATCCCCTTTTTGCGACGTGTATGTGTATGTAATATACCCACGGACCTTTCGGTATGATCCTCTGTTTACAAAGATTCAAACTCTTATCACACAAAATGACAAAATTATTCTATACAGATGTTTTACAAAAGTAATTCACTTAAGAGATAAGTTCTACAAAGACTCTAAACTCTAAAAAGTCTTTAGTTAAGACTTGAACTTTGCTTCAAAGAATAAAAAAAACGTGAAACTACAGGTCTACTCAATTTAAAAAGACGTGACAGTATGATTTTAATTTAGATTTTGGAGACCCCTGTCAACTTAAGGAATTTGTTTCAAGAAGATGCCTGAATGCTAAGTAAGCTTCATGTTAACTCACCATACAAAGTGAAACAAACTTTTTAATAGACTGACCCAACTTTTTGAAATGTCATCATATATAAGGGGGGTCATTTGAGTGACCTTAAGATTTTCTACAGTGACATCACTGATGTCACATCAGTCACCAACATAATTGTGTTCTGTTATATCTCTAAACTCTTCATAACTGCTTATGGTATAAAAACTGTTCATGTGCATCGTTGTTGGAATACTTAACAATATTTTCTCACTACTTTCTACTTTCAATTCGTAATTCGTTAGTTTCTTAAAGATTTCCCACTTACAGACCCTCCAGATACTGTGATTGCGTTCACGTCTTGAACTTGAAATGTGTGCTAAGTATTTCCGCCAGGTGGCAGTCTTGAAAATTAAGTCTTTTCACAGTGATAAACGCTGGTTCTGATTCGAAACTTCCGAACTCTGACTCTTTTTATGAACGCGTACGCTTCCTCAAAAGTAATTTATAAATTATTATAAAGTATTATTGAAAGTTCTTTTATGGTGACGCAAAAATTCAAATATTCAAATAAACTTTTTGGCCGTCTTCGGACCGTGCGGTAAAATATCTAACTTTAGTTATGATTATCTCACTGGAATCATCATAATAATACGCACTTTTGTTTAAACAGATGTGCAAAATTAGGATGAAGCGAGATCCATTTTCTGACTCTGATCAAACCGCTAGAATATAAGTTTGAAGTTAAGGTACCACTAATAGGATTTCAGACCTCAATCGCGTCATGAAATTGAGTCTGGGGAGAGAAATTCTAGATTCTCCCCAATTTGAACGGAATATATTATACAGTTTAGCCAATACTGTATAGGTTACGCTGTAAAGAATTGAATAAGTTTACGAAAACAAACTGGCTACTTGACATTTTTGATGATTTAAAATGCCACAGGAATGACTGGACGCCATAATTATCGATTGGAAATGAATTTCGAAATTTGAATTTCGTAAATGAACGAACTGTATCAAAGTTAAAATACGATTAAGAATCCTTTAAACAGATATGTCTAATGTCAAGAGAAAATGTTATGTTTATACCACTTTAATTCTTCCTTTTTAAATGAAATACTTTTCTAAATTATAATAATTCAAACGTGATTACGTCTAAAAGAAGCTTTTGACCCCTAAATATACATTTTGAAAGCTTTTTGACGAATAAATGACCCAACATTCTCATAATTGCTAAAACAAGTGCCCAAGTTCCACTCTAATCTGTGCAAGACCGGGTGTTTCACTCCAATGTTTGACCTATGGTCCATAGGCTATGGACCAACTGGGCTATGGTAAATAATTTAGACAAATTGTCACTCACATCAAGTGACCAACAGTCCGGTGTCAATCACATCACTGCGACCACCAACACTGCTTCTTCATATAACAAACATTGAAATTGTAAAAAAGAGGTAATTTTGACAATAAACCTTGATAGTCAAATTCGAATCCTGCAAAATCACGTTTTCTGCGTGAATTCTATTGGACGATGAGGCTACTGATGAGGCTACGATTATTATCTGCTAGGTATCAGACTGACTGTTCTTCACTGTAAATCCTAAACCTATCTCGACCATCTGATTGGACAATTACATCATTAAAACAATCTGTAATACTGGGTGAATTTCAATTTTTAGAAATTTCTTTTTGACTTGATCTTGTCGGATTAGATCTTTGCGCGTTTTATTCAGGATCAGATTAAAGTCTCAAAATACCAGCAAGCCCAGTTTGACTGACAATTATCTAATTACAAAAAAGTCATTTTAGAGTCAAGGTTTACCAGACATTTTGAAACATCAATGTCAAAAAAACTGGTCATTATGAACCATGATAAGATTAAACAGATTTCAACCAATCAGATACCGTACTTGTACAGTACATGAAAGACTGTCCTTATCACACATCAGTACAAATTTTGATCAAAGTTAAGATAACTGAATTTACAAGAAGTTCAATCAATATTGTTTTAGACTATAAACGTAAAAGGGAAAGGCGCTTTCCTTATGAAAATATTATAAATTATAATTCACAAAGGTGAAAACGTTTTAATTTCGAAGTAGTTATGGGCATTAACTTATGGCTATCCTTGGCCACCAAAAATCAGCGTTACCAAACGTTAAATAGCTCCAGGTACAAAAATTTTCAAACTCAAGTTTTAGTCACTTGTTATTCAAAGTAGTCATTATTGATAGTTTATTTGTCAAAACAAAATTCTTAGAATTTCTTCATCATAATTAGTTGCATTTTTTCACATCTTGCCTTGAATTTGAGCAGCAGAGTCTGATAATTTACTCTGTCTCAGAAACCAGGAGATAGGGTTCAGCTTCAGGTTATATCGAAATGTGAGCACTCGCTTGGAACCATGGTACTACTCAGTTGTGAACTGACCAAGAACCAGTTTTGAATCTGATGAGTCGTTCTGAAGCTACATGTATTGAAACGGTTTAACCTTCTTTGGCAACATTTTAGTAGAATCACTAAGCGTGTTTCAGGGGAAACATATGATATGTGGATGATAGTCTCTGATAGTTTCTGATAGAGTTTTGGTCAAGGTTAACGTAGAGTGTACGACACCACCAGTTTACCTGGATTTTAACGTCAATAATCCGTTGTTCAGTGATTTGTAATCGTTCATCTTACTAAGTAATTTTCTTAATTTTAGAATCCTGAATATGGTGTTCTAACAATTGATCGTACATTCTAGACCTTTCTCCCTTGAACATGTTCGTCAATCACTTCATTCAAGTTTAAGAACGTTCTCTATTCAAGTGTTCAGCACAAAAAAATACGAAATGATGATGACTAGCTGATTGTTAAACCACAGATATACAAGCAGATCTCATTAGCGGAGGTCACGTGAAATTTTAGCGGCTGATCACGTGATAGGAGGTGAAGGAGTCTGCATGTGACATCAGAAGTTGATCTGAAGACCACCAAATATACAATGATATGCATCAGTAAAATTTTACCCGCAGATAGAAAAGCTTTAATATTACACACTTTATGCACAACTCAAAGTTTCAAACCAACCCTCATCTAAATCACATCGGGATTAAACTTTTCACGATAAAAAATCGCACTTATATTGACCGCATAAAAATTTAACATTTCATTTAAAACCGCCTAAATGATACACGTTTTATTTCGGGCTTTTTCACGGCAGAAGATAAAATTATGTTTGGATCGTATCAAAGTACTCATTGACCTGGTCATTCGTGAGCCATTTAAGTGTTAATTGACTACTAAACAAATTATTTACAGCTAAACCAAAAATTACCAAGTTTTCAACATGGAGACCGGCAATATTGATGACATCGTCATGCGACCTAGTGTTGGTGGCAATTCACTGATGATATCCGACACTTATGTCGGAAATAAAAAGAATGTAGTTCACAAAACTCACCGATCTGTCGCCGATGCGTTATGGGCCATAACTTATGGCGGGATTCATTGAATTTTGAGCAAAAATTTAACCAACGAGCTCGCTTGCGTAGTTTAAACAGACGTAAAAATGTTTTCAAAATTCGAAAATTTTACGTTTTCTCGGAATAAGGTCTGGCTCAGACTGTCTGAGTCCCGCCTATGTCGCCAATATCCGTCACCAAAAATACCATCATAAGAATAGGCATACATCAGGTTGATGTAACATCAACCATTTAAAATAAGACAATCGAAAATTTGAATTTATTAAAACATAGGAAAGTAAGTCATTACCTTGAGGTATTCATTTTTCATTTGATTCATTTTCATCAAAAGCAAATAAATAAAATAGTTTGCAAGAAGAGTAATTTTACATTTGGTGTTGCAATCAGGACATAGCTCACGATTCATTTTAGTTAATATGTGTGGTAAAGCGAAAAAAAGTCCAATTCAATGACGCGATCGGACGAAAATTTCGTATTGGTGACAACTTAATAAGTTGAATAAATAAGTTTGATTAATAAGTTTGATTACCATAATTGCAGTGTATTTAACACATTTTTGTCATTTGGCCCTCTTTCATTATTGAAACTCTACATAATGGGTTTCTATCAATTCGGGTTTCTCTCGCTGACTGACTAACTCTAACTTTTGTATGTGTCTGGAAGTGTGAATGGCGTCACGTGTTCAACAACTCATATCTTTTATCACCTTTTTATGCATCAACGAAATATCCCACAGTGTGATATTTCCGACGATAGATGCATTTATTTGTATTTGATATTTTAAGCTAAATTGCGAAGCTCCTATATTCAGGTGTATAAAATACATATTAAAGGTACCCGATGATGAGAACCTGATCTGCATAAGTCAAGTAACACTACATCTAACATTTTCCTATATTTCTAAAGTAGGGTGCGCCTTCTCGATGGTCGTCATCTCTAAACTACCACATGCGGCATTCGGGCCAAATGGTCATCGTGAAGACGCACTCCACTTTATACCATGACATAATGTACACTGTACGTAGTTTATGTAATAGCATGTACTCGATCAATATTCAATGTTCGTAACTCATGGCGCTGTGTCGACGTATTCTCACACCAGGTGGAGCCCTGATGACTTTTATTTATTATTGTATCGCAGGTTAAATTCATAACAATTTGCAATCTGAAATCTGGTCTTGATCTGGATTAGTTCAGTTAGTTACTGTCTGTTAGGCCACTGCATAACAACATTTGTCAAACACACTTATTTGGTTTTTATTTTCGACCAATCAGAGACCACTTTACCGTTGTGTAGCCTATAATTATCCCTGGCCCTTCACTACAGTCTTCATCATTAAAATATGTAATTACTTTGTTAATTTGAAAGAATTTATTTATTTATTTTCACAGGCTAGGAAGATGGATATAGGGACTTCACGCGGTAGCATCCTCAACTGCCGCGTTAAAATGCTTAAATTCAATTGGTCGATGTGAAAAGTAAAATCTTTGAGATTTTCTCTTTGAGATGAGACAATCATTGTAAATAAGAATTAATGACTGAACAAGCAAACTGCTTGCGAACAACTCAGTAAAACAAATCGACTGCGATCCTAAATATTCCAAAAATTGAAATCTCAAGAAGTGGGTTACAAATAGAAATAAATTATCTTCTGGATATAAATCATGATTTATATGATCTTGTAAGATATGTAAAATATATTTTATAGTCGTTGTATTGGTTTCTAAATTGTGATCTCTTCCACCCTAAAACCTCTCAAATACTGCATCAATAATAAGATGATTGAGTTTAAATGATTAATTTTAAATACTGAGCCCCTGGTTCAAAGACATTTCATCTCATTCTACGAGATCCAGTCTTAAGGTCATCATGTGATATCCCAACATTATCCCGTACTGCGGTATTATGTTACCAAAGAACTTTGAAAAAACTTTAAAAAGGGTTTTAAAAGGAATTTTTGGATAGTATCTTATTAAAGGTCAGTTTTGGATGATGCAAACTTTGCAAATCTTACATATCCAATCCAACGTGTAAGACGGAAAACGAGCCCCGAAACAAATCCGACTTCACAAAAATAGAAACAACCTTGAAAGTTAAATATATATATTTTGATAAACTTCTAAAAGTAGTTTGTCACCTACCGAAAAAAGCATTTTTCCGAGCTGATATTGGTGTAATCAGCGTGTTTTTTATTTGTTTGAATGTGTATAAGGTACCTTATCCAATATATCTTGATATAATATATAGATTCTCACTTTAGATACAGTGAAAGTGCCTCCGACTTGGCCCTGGTTAACTGATCACCGCGGTTAAGCGTGGTAAAGAGTGATGGAGAGTGGTTAATGGTGGTTTACCCCTAGTTATTACCGGTTATCATGTTATCTAAATTGGTTAATATCTATGTTTTGCTCGAACCAACAAGCAAACAAAATCGACTCTGATATGAGTCTCGTGGGACGAACCGTCCACGCAAGAGGTCAACACGGTCCGACACGGACGGGGTAGAGTTCAGACTTGATGCAACTGACTAAACATATAATGACTGATGATTAAAACTCTAAAACCACAATATTTATTTGTTTATTTATTCAATGAATGTTATGAACACGTATAATTTGTATCATATCGGCAGTTTTTGTAAGACGAAAATTGGGGGTATACAGGCGAGCTAACTGGGTAATGAATTGATCGGATTTAAACCATACTTGATCGATTTACGGCTTTAGAACATCAAAACTGGTTGAATTCTTAAATGCAAACACTGAATAGAACTTTTTGAGACGTTCTAGTAACTTAAAATCAAGAACAGAACTTCAGCTTGAATATTTCTACTTCATTATACAGTTGGATTGTGTAAAATGAATCAAATTAAAAGAAATATAGGTCGGTACAGAGTAAACCACGAACTAGAATAAATTATAATTTTCGTTTACGAGCCCCACACGCTCCTCGTTAATGAACAGTTTCCACTGGGCTGAACGGATATTAAAAAAATGATAAAACGATAATACAGTTTGATCAGAACTGAAGTTCAACGTCTTTATAGTGCGTCTCTATAGCGCTGTAGAGCTCCATTAGAATTTTGAAAATCAATCTTATCTAAGGAATAATCTTGATCAATTCAGTGTTTTTAATTCAATTTTTATAAGTTTATACCAGGTATTTCTTTATGAAATGATAAATTTATTATTACAGCAATGAATGAAATTATCAGAGTTTTGTGTTTTTTCACAAATGAATTTCAGATGATGAAGTTTCTTGATTAAGATTTTCAATATGGATTTTTGGTCTGTTTATCAGACGATTTGGTACTGCAGGACTTGAGAAATTATGACTTGAGGCCTTTTGGCTGTTGAGTTTTCACATCGGCGGCTGCTTTCTTTAGCTGGTCGTCTTCAAGAAGCGACTAAATAATGTTGTTAATATTATATTGACGTTGCTTGCATATCATGTAATATAATTTAATATGATATGATATACTCACATCGGCGGCTCCAGTTTGAATAGTCTCTTGCGTACGGGCGAGGAATGCACAACAACACCTTAAAAGATCAATGATTATAAATTGATTATCTGTTCACGGAGGTACTGGTATTCGCGTTGTAAATTACAGTAACTTGTTATGAGATGATACTAGAAATCATGATCAACTCAGTGTCAAAATGAAATTTTTCGAATACCGTCAAAATGTCGTGGAGAAAGATGGTTGATAGGTAAAAGTGAAAATGGTATCTCTGTGACATCATGCCGGTGCAATTTCACAATGCTTAAAGTATGAATGCTGTATGATATATCGACGTACATGTAACAAGCAATATCCATAGCAAGAGATCCTTCGATACCATGCTTCTTTCTGATCATACTCCGAAGAACACCTGCTCCACAAGGAGTGAAACTTGCCATGAACCAAAGAACCGGATTTTCACCGATTGACTCTGCATTTTTTGCTAAAAACTGTGTTCAAAATATTTTGAAAATAAGGACAAAAACGTACCAGCAAAGAGCGGTCCAAGAAAACATGAACAACAGCAAATGTCAACTCGTTCCATGCATCCGAAAATTGGTGTCTTCCAAACCATGTTTTTAATTTTTTTTTTATCTCTGAATAATCCCAAAATATGAATTGGTGATTTAAGATTCGAATAGTCTGACTTATAAATGGTGTAAACACCTTGCTCACTAGGGTGGCTAAGCCGAAGTTGACCAAGCGTACCCATTCGGAACCTGTTTTAGAGTGACACTTTACGACTGACCATAACGAATCTAGAAATTAAGTCACCCTTAACTGATTTATATCTCCTACGATTTGTCCGACGATTTGTCCGACGATTTGTCCGACAATATTATAAAACACATATTAAATGACTCATAATAATAATTCAATTTTTGATCTCCAAAGTTAAAGAAACAGGCAAAAAGTATTTTCGTAATTTCGTTTTGTAAA
>SCLD01140870.1:0-23124 GCA_004367895.1 Oikopleura longicauda
ATTGACAGAATCTTCAAGTTTAGTACACACATCAGTTTGAAGTATTGTCTGGGGCAAATCCGATGGGGCATAAACTGGTCCGGACGGGATTTCTTGATTACCAGTCGATTTGATATTTGTAAGAGTGCTTCTTTTTGGAACTTTGAGGCCGATGGCGAGTTTAGTTTTAGTTTTAGATTTTTCGCAGTTGGATACACACCAATTGATAAAAATTAATTTTTTACAGTTTTTAAGCCATAAAAAGAGAATTAAAAGAGATATCGCTTCCAAAAAACCAGCTAAATACACCGGATAAGTCGTTTTACCTGTACACCCTCACATCATATCATTAAAATCACCCAGTTACAGTATTTGGTCTGTTTTTAACAATAAAAAAGGATCAAAATGCAGTCAACCGGTAAACGATTAGGAATCATGCTGTGGGAATACAAATATAAAAACCCGGATGGGGTTTCTCATGCCGGGGCAATGAATGCTGTCAGTCATAGTTATGAATCACCGGATATTTTCGGTACAGGTACTTCTCCGAGTGTAGGCACAGCTCACAACAAAATCAAGCGACTTAAACTGGCTTACCTAAAAGAAGAAATTGTTTCAAATCAATCCCAGGAAATTGTTAAAAATGAATATGTAAATCACAATAACCAATTTAAAATTAAATCAACCGGAGAGAAAATACTAAATATCAGAGAAAACTTTTTCGCAGACTGTTGTATATTTTTACCAGAATCAGACTCAAATACTAATTTCAGAATGGATAAACCTATTCCGGATCCTGAAAATATTTCTATGGCCAGGGATCGATCCAGTTCGATCCAAAGTGACACGAGTGAAGGAACTCGATCCTCGGATCGTCGACCGGAACGTAAACCATTTTCACCTGCTGAAAATTGGTGTCGTGAATTCGACTTTAAACCTGACAAAGATGCTGGTTTTTCAGACCCAATTCAGGTCATTTGGAACATTTCCTGTCCAACGCCTGAGACTAATTACAGAATGTTCCGGCTTTCTAATGGCGAAGATGTTACCGATTTAGTTTTGACCCTAGATCTAACTCCACGTACAAAGCTTAGAGCCTTATGGCTTACACTGGAAAAGGTACTTAAACTTAAAGTTTTTCCGGCGAACGAAATTTTAAATTTTAATGATTTTTATTATAAAAATAATTGTGATAATGAATCTGAGCATTCTGATCCTATTTCTAGTTCATCTCCGGCCAGTTATATTCGCTTTTTTGGCTCTAATTTTATTTTACAGTACAGCTTGAAAGCCGATAACGTTGTCTTCAATAATGGCGATTTGCTTCACAGTGAAAGCCGTTTGACCTGTGTTACGTTCCCGGATATCAAGAATCTGATTGTGTTCGCCTACGCAAATCTTGAAAGAGTCCGGCCTGACTCGGTGATGGGTTTTCTGTTACACACTCCCATTATGATCGACTGTGTCAGCTTTCCGAACAATCACAAAATGGAACTGACACTACCGGATAACCAGACTTTTATGTCCCTCTATGAAGAAGTCCGGAACACCTATCCCTATGGCGCCCCTCTATCATTTGATCTTCTTCAGGCCAAAGAAGCCCTTGAAAATGACTATTTTCAAAATTTTGCTACAAATCCGGACTATGCAGCTTTTCCTGACTGGTATCCATTTTCTACTGAAGATGTTGGTAACAGTGTCCAGTCTGTCACATCCCGGTTCAATGTGTCAATGTTGCCTTTTAAAAGTCAACAACATCAAATTGAGGCTCTTAAATACAACATCCGGATAAATGCCCGAGGGGAGGATGGACAAATCCTGAACAGAAAAGGTAACACTGGTCCGGTGCCAAATCTATCACCCTTTTCAAATTCCTCAAATTTCATTTTGTTGAATGATTATGATAAGTTATTTTCGAGTCAATCCGGAAAATTTTCATGCAATTTAGAAATTCTAAAATTGGCTTATAAAAATTGGTTAGAAACAATCTCTATACATATGAAATCACTCAATCTCAATTCTCCGGTAGGTGTACTCAAGAGTCATCTATTTTGGACACTTATACAGTATAGCAAACTTAATTCTCAATTTCTGAATTTTACCGGATTTCTGAATTCTACCGGATATATTTTCCATCTAGTTTATAGCAATCCCAAAAATATAACCAACATAGTTTTAGGTCATTTATGGGTAACACTCACCCGAGTTTACCCCCTTAAACAGATTTTTGAGCAGATTATGATATTAATTTTAGTTATACATGATAAATTTAAGTTCATTGCCAATACTAAAGCACAAACTAAAGTCTTTTTAACCCGGGAACTTATCAATCATTCAACAACTATTCTCTCCCGAATTTTGACACCGGTTCACATTATTTTAGGTTCCTTTGTCACAAACAGTCCCAGCAGAATGTCTTTTATACTGGATACACCCTCATTTCCATTTTACCAAAGAATATCAGAATATGAAATGTTCTGGTACTCTTTGGATCCGGTCGACTCGTTACAAAAACAGAGACTGTGCCGAGCTGCTAGCATTTCTGGTTCTCAATATCTATCTGCTTCACAAGCAAAGGTCCATGCTAGATCTCTGAGAGTTCCAAAAGCAAATCCAAAATTGCCTTCTATGTCTAAATCCGGTATGGAACTCGATGATGATGATATTGACCCATCTGACCCTGATATGGTCAAAAAATTGAATAATAAAGTCAAACACTTGACTCAGGTTATTAAAAGTTTTGATCAGTCAAAAGTTGACAAATCCGAACATACTATCAGTCTACAAAAACTGACTGATGGGTATGACCGGATTAGTACTCGACAACACAAGTTGCAATTTCAGATAGCAGTGAATCAGGTTTCATCTCAAAAAGCAATTTGTGTTGCCAAACAGGCTAAACTTATGGCTCAAGTTAACGGTGCTCTCGGTTTGGGTAACAACCGTAATAATGCGGATATAGCCGGAATTCTTTCCACCATGGAAATTCCGCATAACGATAATTTGACGGATCATCTTGAATATATAAAATACCTTGGCGATCAAGTCACTGATATTGATAATGACCCGTCAAAATATCTCCCTTCTATGGAACACAGTGATTTATTAGAAATTCCGGCCCCAAAAGATGCTTTCATTCCGGTACATCAACCTGTATTTCTAAAACCGGCTCCAAAAGATTATGTTACCCACAAAAATGAAATTTTTGCCCCTCCGGCTAATCTTTTAAATCTCCTTCTTCGACCAATTACGGACACTTTCACTCCCCCTCCTCCTTTTAGTCTGACTCATCAAGATTCCTTGAACCCAAATAAACCGGCAGTCCCCTCTATCGCACCCTGTCCTAAACAGGAAATTGAATCTGAGAATACTGATGGTATGCTCATTGACCTTGATTCCTATCATGAAGACCCAATTCCGGCCACAAATGAGTCAAATAGTACATATCATACGCCCCAAGATACTGTTGGTCCAGCTTTAGATGTATCTAATGAAGAACCTCCGGCCAAAAAGGGTAACCACACTTTTACCATCCCCTCTTCCACTCTCACTCCTTCCGGTAACAAACGTAAAAAAGCACGTGATCTCAATCGTCAACTTCCGGATGATTTCACTATACCGGAAATTAAATTTTCCTCTACTTCATTGGACTCTTGCCAATGTATATTTCCCATCAATGCCATGAATGCTGATTTTACAATCAATTCAGGCAGCCCGTGCTTTCCGGAATTAAATGAGGCCCAAGCACAAGTTTTCCCAATTAGTAAATTCTCTAATCTGACGACCCCTGCTAAATGGCCAATTTTTCCGGAAAATATTCATTTGGCAGGTACCCAAGCACTTTCGGTTGATCCAAATGACTCATCTTATCAATTATACCGATATGTAATGATGTTTCACTTGGATCTAGTCTTACTTCAGGCCACTCAAATTAGTCAAATGCCGGAATTAATTTCAGGAAATCTTGGACCAAAAATTCTGAAAGAAAATCAACGGTTAAAAAACGAGGCAAAATACTTTCTTGATGATATTTTAAATGTATTTGCCGGCGCTTTAGCCAGTGACCTTCTTTTGGTTGAAATTGCTGAATGTTCCCCAAATGATTTTGCTGCCTCTCATCCGTTCCCGGCCATATCACGTGCGTTCTATAATATCATTGTCACCCGTTTAGGTGAATATAAAGTGCTTTTACCCGGTCAAGTTCCCTTCACCTATATTCAATCCTTATTACGTGTTTTACTCATTGCCCGGTATCCTAACTTGAAAGAAAAATTCTCAAAGGACTTGGAAATTGTCACAGTCCCAACTGGAGATACCCCACGTCGACGTTCCCTCCGGGCTAATTCTAACACTTCAAATGGGCCACAGGGTACGTTAGAAAGTCATAATCCTAATGAAAAACCGGTAGATGGTGACTATTTTACACTTCATGGTACGGAGATCCCGGACAGAGTTCTACGTGACATGATGTTACCTCCCTTCGGTCGAAAGAGGCCGAAACAACTGGCCGATCTTGACCGAATGGATCGTGATCAAATGATTTTTGATAATCTACCGGTTTCCACTCGTAACAAAATAAATAATAAATTATCCAAGGCTAGAAAAAGGAAACAGCGTGTCCGGAATCTTTCACAGATAGATCACAAAATACCTTTAAACATTGTAAGTACCAATCTAAATAAACCTGAATCTCAACTTAATACACTAATCATTAATACTAATAACCCGGACATTATTCTCATCAATGAACTGTTTTTACTGGAATCACACCTTAATAAACGAACTTTCTTAAACTTCGACCACTACTACTTTCTATATAATGCGGTCGTATATTCCGGAAAAAAGTTCATTTTTAGTTTAATTATGTATAAGAAAACCTTATGTGTTGCCACGAACAAAATCAAAATACCGGCCCCTTTCGTTTCGGTTAACTTCGCCCTCAGATTACAGAATGACCAGGTCATAACCTTCAATTTAGCCACATTTTACATACCACACAATAATTCTAAAGCCCAAGCCATGCTCCGCATCAGGCCACAATGGCATTATAATTTTTGTTCCCGAAATTTAAACAAAATTGTGCGAATTCAAGCAAATCTGCCAAGTATTCTAACCGGAGATCTAAATTGTGATTATAAAAAACCTCGTGACCAGGATAATAAACCTTTTGCGGGTCATTTTAGAAGACTTACAAGTCAGTATAAAGAACACGCTAGAATGCCCACTAATGTTCCCAACAAGCGTGTTCCCGGTCAAAATCCCACAAACAGTAGAATTGATGTTTGTTTGACAAAAAATTTCGACGTTCAATTCAAACAAACCCCCGGTCGAATCACAGCCAAAAATGATGGGCATGTGGTTTTTCACATAAGTCTCGACCTTGAACCCATTTATCTAACCTCTAAAGTACGGTTACAGACGTTTACCAGGCCTACCCCTGAAGCTATTTTTGAGCAATCTGTTCTTCAATATGAAATGATTAAACAGGAACTCAACACAGATAAACAAAAATGTTTGGAACAGATTGCTCAAAGAGAATCTCAGGGTACTTTTGAACCCATCACTGAACCGGTACCATATATTTCTAAAATTATAAATTTAGTGGAAAATATCACAGAAGCTGTCACCGAACCCAAGACTGTATTTATTAACAAATTTAACCCTGTAAATAAACTAGCTCCGGATACGAAAGTGGTATTTCTTGAACTTCAAGAATTAATTGAAAAGTCTTTCAGATCAGAGTTAACCGGTGGTGAACGTGTTCGGCTGAATAAATTAGATCGTGCGCTAGAATATATGAGTTCCAGGGATCGGCGTGATTTTCTTACTGACTTCGTGGAAAAGAGAGAAGGCCGGTATCTAAACTTGAGGGAACAATTTGCGGTAAACAGGAAATTTAACAATAAAGCTAAAGGTAAATCCTTTCCTGAATCTTTCACATTGGCCAAAATGACCGAAATATACCGGGAACAACAAAAAATGTGTACACCTAAAATAGGCAAAAATTATAAAGAAAGTAAAATCTTCATTCGTGAAAAATTAAGCCGGAAATGTTTTAATCTTAGCTGGGAAGGTAATCATAAATCGCATTCGTTGGAAAAATCTGCTCGTGAAATTCAACCTTTTACACTAGGATTTAACTCTAGAACTTCCGGTCATGTACTAGCCTGTTATCATAAAGTTTACCGCCAATTGTTCCTGGACCTAACCGGTTTTTGTTTATCTCTCGGTTATTTTCCACCGGAATTTAAAAGTACTAAAATTGTCCCTATCCCTAAAAAAGTTCCGGAAGCGGTCGTTACCGAAAACGACATGACTGCGTCGACCCGCTATCTTGGCGTATCCAAAGCTCTGAATCAGATGGGTTCGAAAACTGTGAGTTCTAATTTTACCTCTAGTCTTGACAGAAATAGGATTTTTCCGGATAACCAGCATGCGTTCAGGCCAGTGTATTCGACCAGCACCTGCTTATGTGAAATTTTTAATAATATAAATAAAGTTCCAAAAAACCGGACCGCAATCTTGATCTCATTTGATATCAAAAAGGCATTTGACAGTATCCCACACGAGGCGCTCGGTATTCGTCTAGATCAAGTCTGTGAACCCGGTATTTCTCAATATTTCAAAGACGAACTTAGGGATAGAACATATCACATAGTTCACAGAGGTCTAGCAGGTGACAAACTGACCGGAAATCATGCTGGGGTACTCCAAGGGGGATGTAACTCTCCTGCGGAGCTATCCCTGATGTTATCTGATATTAATCTGTTTTTCCAATTCGAACCGGATAATCAACGTTCTTTATTTGCAGATGACATCACCATGATCTTGGCAAATAAGAAAGTTGATGAAGAAACTGATGAGTCACTCCGGGCAAAAGCTAGACAGATCATGGCCCGTATGGCCGAATACTTGGACGGTCTGGGTCTCGATCTGAATGTTGCCAAAACCGGCGTTCTGAAAATAGGTAAATTTAAAAGAATTAATATTGGTACACCGGACAAACCTATTTATACAAAAGAGACAGAAAAAATACTCGGCATCAGATTTACATGTGAACTTTTTAGTCGTAATGCGTTTGAACCGGAAATAAATCACAGAATTAATAGAATAGGTGAGCTTAGATCCAGCCTAGTTAATATACAAAACATGGGTTACTCAAAATTCCTGAAACTCCTGGCATTTCTTTTTGTTTATGGCATACTTAACTATGCTTTTGAAGCTATTCCTATACAAACATCAACGAATTATAACCGGATTAATTTAGCCTTATCAAAAATTATACAAGATTTATGGAATTTTGACCCCTACACCGGTATTCGTTACTCATATGCTAGACTTTTTGCTGAAGCCGGATGGATGTCCGCGCGCAATGCACACTACTACAATATTTTGAATTTCGCAAATAGAATTCTAATGAATCGAAAACCTCCGTCGCTATACCGGGAACTTCTCAGCATTCTTAAATATAATACAGGCGGTAGTTTCATACCGGCAAATACTGGATTAAAAAGTGAAGCCGAAATTGCGAACAAAAAATTCATGCTTGGTTTATACCCGGTTGTCGATCATAAAAACCAAGTACGGTCAAAACTAGTCTTTCCTTATAACCTTGAAACCGTATTCCAGGACATTCCGAATCACATTTTAGTACACCTAGGCCGAGAATCATTCAAAAAACTAATTCACTATGAATTGAAATTCCGGTGTCAACACGCGGACGGAAAAATATGCACGCAATGTAATTTACTATCAGCCCGCCCGTCACATATACTTAGCGTACAATGGAATGTTCGAACATTAACCGGATATGGATCACTTGATAATCACGGAACGGAATTCACTGAAAATCGACAAATCAAAAGCTACGCTTCCATGAATAATGCCTCCCCCGGAAATTCCGCTTCCCACGATTATATTGAAAATTATAATGAATACTATATGTGCCTCCACAAAAATGCGTTAAAACACAAACTCCTTCCTATACCGGTTCATGATCGCTTCCAATTTTCAAAAGATTGAATTCAAGCCCGCATTAATTAGTTTTGAAATCTTGAGCAAAATACATTCCTACACCTCCGGTACATGTGAAATCGTCAGAAATTGTACTTACATTTCAAAGCAGCTGTTGAGATAATGCTTCATTCATAAATCAGTGATAAGACAAACCGGAACCCATATCTGACACGCCTAAATAAAAAATTGGAATTCAGATTATTTGTTGGAATTTTTTCCCCCTTTCTGATGTGACACATCCAGTTGGAAACCCTGGTAATAGATTCAGCATAGAAAATGCTGCAGAAATATAGAAAAATTTTGAAAATCGGGCTACTATGAGCCAAGTTATGAACAAAAAACGAAACAAGTCCGGATATTCTAAAATAGCCAAAATCTAAAATTAATTTTTAACGGGGAACTTTTCAAAATGGACGGTCTTTTTGGGTAACATCCGGGGTCAAAAATTTTCCTTTTTTCAAAAATGTGCCGGCGCTGACCGATTTCCGTTGTTTTGTATAGGCGGAACCGTCAGCGCCCCTCATCTTCTCTGAAAGTGAAATTCTATTTAAAGAGGAGGAAATTGGCTCCCGGGCATTAAGCGACCTCTAGGGACGACGATTTCAAAATCACACTATCCAGAAAATTAGAAATTCAACTATGAAAGTATAACTAAATAAAATATCAATGTAACTGCTAACAAATCTACTTTTTTGCCATTTTTACCACTACAACTACTAATTACCGGAATGCTTTTTTGACCACAACACAGGTCACTAGTTACAAGCAGACTTATAGTGATCAAACAGTATAAACACTTTAATGATGACAGACTTCCCTTATTTTTCATTTTTCTGACCGAATGACTATAAAAAATATTCTGTTCCACAGGAACAGATTCATGCAAGATTAAAAATTTAGCGACAAGCACTCACACTGTAAACATGCCTGGTATCAAAGATGAGACTATTTTAGATTACAATAATGAAGACCGGTTTCAAGCTTTATCAAATATTTTAGAATTACTCAATCTCAAACGCCGGCTTATCCTTCTCGGGATTTTTAAGAAGCAAAACACGAAGCTCAAACTTCAAACAAAAATTTTAACTGTTGAAGGGTTTTCAAAATGGTGTAAAACCACAAAATTTTTCTACCTATCAACTCTGTTACCGGTCGGATTTTTAACAGTGCTAGCCCTGAAAACCGGTTTTTTCTCTGATGCGCTTTTGACTGAAGTCAAGGGATCTTCACAAATTTACCCCAAATATACTATTGTTCCCGGTCCTATCCGAGAAGCTGAAATTTTCTTCTTAGCTCACCGAAACCATCATGTGCCAACATATTCTAGTCATCAGATCCATGATCTTATGACCAAAATATCCAAATCACGTGCTTGGATAGCCCGGTTTTGTTTACCATCAGGTGTTCATCCCTATTTACTCCAAATGTGTGACTTTACGTATAATGAAACAGTTACCAATCTTCAAAATCCTTTCGAATTTCACAACATAACCGGTAACAAAATATCCACTTTCATCACAGGGATGCTAAGTGACTTAAAAGGTAAAATTAAAAATTACAATTTAATCCAAACTTTAACTGAAATGGCTGTTCCGGTAACACGAATGTGTCATGTCAGACGTGACACCTGGCGACCAAAAGAGGATACAGCAAAAATGTTTACGCTTAATGAACTCGGGTTCAATCAAGTTCAGCGTAAATATAAAGACAAAGTTGTCTCCTGTCTCATTGAGTGTGTGGGAAGTCTTGACGTTCAAGTTCAAGACCCCACTATAGGATTTTTGGGTATGAGAACATCCGGTTTTGAATTTGAAAGTGGCCCGTCTCAATCGCAATCACCCGAAAGCACCCGGGCCTGTATTATTAAACCTCCCAGATTCGTCATTATTGACACTGGCAGCTCATTCGATGAATCCATGGACTTACCTGACGGCACCCATATATCCTCCAGTAAAACTGCATCCATACTACAAACTTTGGAGGAGGAAAATGAAGTGCCACCAGGTGTCTCCAATGTGACCAATGACCAAAATACCGGTCTTTATAATACAAATGATCACGTGACAATCAATGATTCGCCTGGCCCGGTCACTACGTCAACGCAAAAAGTTAGAACTGATCCCATTGAATTCAGTGCCGAACGATCGCCAATCAGATCGAATTCACCCGATAACAAAACAAATGTTGAAGTTGCGGGTGAATTCGAATCTGGGGCGACCTATGATGTCAGGATTGGGCCTGGGCGTTTTATTGAGGCTCATGAAATGTTTTTTACACTTTCAAATATCCCGGACAAATTATTAAAAAACATTTTTACAGTCACTTCTTCAATGGAATCATTTGAACCAGGATGCCCTGTTCATATAAACAACGAGGGTATTGTCACTATCAACGAAAAACGAATAGGCATCCTGGGTCAAGACTCCTTTGAAAATGTGGCAAAATTTGCCACAAAATGGACACCCGCTTTAGGTAGAAATCCAACCCCGGCTTCATCTCAGACCCAGTCATCTAGCTCTCAAAATAAATCCCCAATAATTAAACCGGTCAAAAATTATGCTAACTCTATTTTTCAAGACCGTCCACTTTCGGAAACAAATGTTATCATTGAAACTAAAACCAAAACAATACCTGATATAAAAACCCGGATAATCACGGATTCCAGCACTCAAACTAAAGTTTCCGGTCTTAGTCCTAAAATCAACTCCAAAAAAGTGCGACACCAAAATCCAAATAAAAATCTTTTTATTGTAAACAATGAACCGGTTGAAAAATGTTTTTCGGATATCACAAAATCTCAAAAAGATTTGAATAAACAATTTAAAGATATCCTGGAAAAATTTTCCACCCAGCTTATTGACACTCCCACCACCATTTTGCCCAGTCAAGTTCAACTTATGAACATTATCCGGTCAGTTGAGGACATTACGGCCACTTTGAACATCTCAAAGGACAAAACGGAAAATGCCCGTAAAATGGTCACTGACATGGTACTAGACCTGTTTCAAGCCACACTGGGACTCTCTCTTGCTGACTCTCTTACAGAGACTCGCAATTTGACTCGAAACAGATCCGGATTCAATATTCTATCAAGAATGGTTGATAACTATATCACTAGAACCTCAACACAGATATGTCAAATTGATTCTTTTCCGGTCAGCATATCTTCATTTCAGGATGAAAACACTTCGGCGGTCATGGAAATATTTCGAGAGCTATCTACCACCCTAGACCTACACAAACAAGAAATGATTCAGGCCGTCCAGAATTCACATACCAGGGCTAAACAAATTATAAACCGGGGTGAAAATGGACAATCTGATTCAGGCCAATCTAATTCTAACCCACATGAGTCCTCGGACAATTCCGGTACATTATTCCCCAGTGAAAACACTAGTATAATTGGAAATAAACCCTCTTCGGATATAACCATATTTGCAGGGGACTCTGACCAGAAATTGTCCAATTCCGAAAGTGGCCGGTCTTCTAAAATTTCACCGCTCAAAGCCGGCAGTAAGCGTTTTATGCCCTCCCCAAATGATCTTAAGTCTAAACGCCCACGCAAAAGTCCAGATTTGGAGTGAAACAGGAAAAATGAATATTTTTTAAAAAACGGGCCACCCTAAGTGGGCGCTCTCCACTTAACAAAATCCACTTATTACAAATAATGTCATATTCTGCTCACAAATCTGTTTTAGTCAATCCTTTTCCGGTTACAAAAATCCGAAGGGTGAACTGAAAATTCACTTATTATGATATTTTATTTAGTTATACAAGTTATAGACTGTTCACACATCTCAGTCCCAATCATATATTCCGGTTATTTGTACTTTTTATAAATTCTGACAAATAAAAATTTTGACAAATAAAACATATCTGAACTCACTTAAACTAGCTTACAATTATTAAAAACAGTTAAATTTAGACCGGAAATGAGACTAGTCGCATTAGAAGTGCCTATTCTTGACACACCGAAAGCTGAACATGGTTTAGTATTGTCAATACTTCAAGAAATCTGTGTCAAAAATTTGCACTACGACAACAACTGGGCCTCACAAGTAGGCCAGTCTGACCCGTTAATGGATTTGTTGAAAGATGTTACCCGGTTTGGACTTTTTAGGTCGAACAAAAGATGTGTAATTCAGGTCACTCTCCACACCCTTACCCTTACCCTAAACCTGTCCAATGCCCTACACTTAGTATCTCACAATTACGGATTATTTTTAGAAATTTTAAACCAACTAGAAACCTTACCCTCAAACCGGTTCTATTCAGATTCCATACTTTTTCGTAACGCCTACGCAAACCCAACCTACAGTTCTGAATTACACACCTGGGTTCGTACCCACTTTTTATGGACAGACTCGGTGAGACCATTATTGGGTTCAAGCTTATTCCGGTCCAAATTTGACGACAACTTATCTACAGGTATTATACAACTTACCCTAACTTCCTAAGCTATCACATGACATCTTGACCGGTCAAGCTAACATCTGGCATTTTAAAAATTTTTCTTTGCTTCGACTAAGTACTTACCTCAATGTTGACATATAAATGCGCAAAGTAAACGGTCTATTAAATAAATAAGTAAATCTTCCGGACAAAAATATAAGACTTCCGATTTTCGCCAATAAATTATAATATCCCTGCATATAAATTAAAATCGGATCTATCACACAACCTGCTTCAATTGAATAAAATAATGCTTTAAATCAAAATCTAAAATAGGTTAGTCCCTCCTGTCTCCGAGCCATATCATAAAGTTCCCCAAAACAGAGCAGCTCAGAGACAGGTGTGACTGGCCAGTTTTGGGCGGACAAAATTATCCGGAGTTTATTGTTAAGTGAGGAAGTGTGTAGGTGAGGCAGTTAGTTATACGAGATACCGGGCTATTATATTTGAGTGAAATGAAGCAATAAGGCAAGCATATAATAGCTGTGAAAAGTTTTGAACTGAAGAAAGTGGCAGTAGAGTGAGATCCGGAACTGTTACGTAATACAAACTGGGCTATAGTAAATGCGGAAGAAGTTCACTAAAGAAAAGCGAGATTATAAAGACCGGACATTTACAGTATCCATTTTATTATTGATATTGCAATTTTTGAAAACTCAATATTAAAAGGGAACGGTTTCTCTTTAGGTCCATAATAATGAATCAATCGGTTGGAAATTTATATGTAGGGTGCAGAATTTAATAAGCTTTCTAAACCTAAAAATTGGGACTTTTTAGGCAAGATCAAACACTGAGGCATATATCTCAGTATATACCGGATAGCGAATTAGACGGGCAATTTCTGGTCGAAGTGAGAAACTACCGTTAGGATTCATCACCAGAGCGTAGGTTTTGAACACATATTGATCGTAAGGCAATACGCCAACATGTGACAAACGTGTCTCGAATCCCGGTAATAACCCACGTGACAAATGGCAGAGTTCTGATAAGCGCCAGTTTAGCACACTGACAGCTTCAAAGCTACGGCATCCGGTTGGATCTGGATTATATCCATATTCAATTGATTTCCCAGTCAGAAAAGGTTCTACCAGGTTTCGAATATCTAAAAATTTTTTATTAAAAATTGATTTTGAGAAACCAAATAATACAAAAATTTATATTTTTTGGTCATCAAAATCTCAAAGTATAACGGAATAAAATATCACAAATTAAATGGCCAAACTAAGACCTAATTCAAAGCCGGAAAATATGCTAGCCCAAGAATTCAAGTATCTCTAAAATATTATATCTTACCGTGTCCAGAATTGTGCCAAGCCACACAGAATTCCATTGAAAACTGATCAATGATCTTGACCAGATTTCGCTGCCGGTTGTTGGTCTCATCTAAATCATCTAAATCATCTCCGGCAACCAGCTTATCCGGATTCAAGTCCTAAAATAAAATTATTATATATAAGGGTTATCAAAAATACATTATCACGAAGTGACACCCTTCGAGGCCACTTTGAAAGAATCCGGTCAATAAAAATTTTTAAAAATTTTTGTTAGAATAAGGTTAAGAGACTTACGTTGGTCTCTCGCCAAAAACTATGACCTTCTCGAAGCAAGAAACTAGCCAGGGGACCAAAAAACCGGGAGTCAACGTGTACCATTCCATCATGAGATGTCCAAGTGACCGGAAGTTGCATAAATTTGCCCAACACCAAGGCACGAATGGCCATCCGGTTTCGCATCACTAAAAATTTGTTTGAGTTTATATAAAAATGAAGAAAATACGGTTAGTTCCGGTTTTTCGTTTCCAATAAACAAAATCAATTTTTGCTATGAGATAATTTAGAAGTGTCAGTTAATTACTGAACCCAAATTTTCGGGGCTGGGGTTCACTTCAGCCCGATTTGTGATAACAAAAATTTCTGGCTATCAAACCTTTAGTTTAGTTTTTTCACAAAAAATGTTATTTTGTGAAAAAATACGTATCATTTATTCCGAGAAAAAGTAAAATTTTCGACTATTCCGAAAATAGTTTATTCCGGGAAAAAGAAAAATTTATTGGTTTATCCCGTAAAAGTGTTATTTGTTTATTCCGAGAAAAAGTAAAATTTTCAGTTATTTTGAGAAAAAGTAAAAGCTATAAAATAATATATAGTTCATAAAAAATGACCGGCCAAATTGAAATTAATACATAATACAAGTTCACGTACCACTAGCAGATTGACTGAGACCCACAATAATTCCCAGTTGAAAACCCGGAGTTCTAAAATTGTTATTTTTGAATCCCGGGCCTCTTTCCGAAGGTGCTGCAATTCTTCTGAGCTGTCCACGTGAATAGACAACTGCTTCGCGACCGGTCAACTTATGGGCTGAAATATAAATTAATAATTTATCAAAAAAGAGACCATCAAGACAATTTTTGAAGAAAAATTCAAAATCAATTTGACAATTTTTCGGTCAAAAATGGTGTTGACAAATTAAAACTTGCTCATTTCATTATAGTCTAGGTATCCTTACATTTACAAATTTCGCCCAACCGGTGAATCATCCATGGAGTGGCGAATTCAGCCGGTACATATCGTTTGTGAATGTCCAACTCACCTATAACACAATATTAGAAAATAAAATTTCGGTAACAAACAGTCTCCGGGTAATCAAATACATAAAATACACTTACAGCCACGATTCCAACACCATCCGGATATTCGGCACATACCAGCTGCATTGTCCTGGAACAAATCGCAGTCACACTTTCCTTAAAATTAGAATTAGTTAATTTGGTCTAAAAATTCCGGTTTTTAAAATACTATAAGTTGACCCAGATATGAATTTTTCTATATTTATTACGACAATAATAATCCTCACAAATTCAGAAATATCATCATATATAGGTCCGGTAAAATGTTCTAAAATTTATGATGACTATTCCAAAAAAGTCCGGTCCTGATGTCAAATCACAAATCACAGGAATATAAAAAACTTTTTCAGACTTACCCCGGTATTTACTGGCTACAAGTGCCAGTATATCAAATGGCTCCTCCAACAAATGGCAAAGCATTCGCCAAACTGCTGCGCCACGGGACAAACCGGAAAAACGAACATCCGGCTGTTCCAAAATCACTAAAAAATTTGTCAAAAACCGCCGGTCAAAACGAAAACTGAAAAATTTGAAAATCTTAATTTCAGATCTTGAAAACTAAAATATTACAAAAAATTTTTTATATGTCAATTTCTTATCACTTACATGGTACAATACCGGATTTTTCCACCAAACTGGTTGGTATCTTGGTCACCTTGCCTTGTGCACGCCACCAAGTGTCATCCTTTTTGAGCAACTCCGGAACATCCACCATGACTCTTGGTCCATTTGACTGCAACACGATCTTCTCCGGTACACTAAAAAGTAAATGTTGAACAGACACTTACAGACTAATCGCCATTAAACTGGCTATAAGTCATATACTTAGAGTTGCGTTTTAGCTTCACTCCATCACTTTATTTATCTTATTATGATCAGGATATTTCCTACCTTGCTGTTTAGACTAAGAACCATAAATTTAATTTAATCACTGTTTAGGCTAAGAACCATAAATCATTGACTGATAAAAAATCACTATAAACCGGTCTATTTTGCTTAAAAAGAATACCTGTATTTTCTGACTAAGTTAAATAATCTCACTCAAATTTAGTCTATCTATTTTAGATTAATATGGCGCCACCACTTAACTTCGACAAAGTCCCACTAGTTGGGGCTGCCAAATATGCTAATGCCAAAGGTTACGATCCAGGTATCGGCCGATTCTCCACTTTGTTACCGGATTTGTTACCCCCCGGGTACGTTAACACGTACACGAAAACATTGCCCTCAGCCAATAGGAAGGTTCAAATTGGTATGTCACGGAGTAGGAAACACCCTACTGTCATCAATAAATCAACCGGACACTCAATATCTAATTTAGTGGAAAATCGATTTCGTAACATGCTTAGATCCGGTGAAATCAATTTTGATGAAGGATTAGACCCGGCTACATTGGTCAAAATTGACGCATTTTCTTTACAACTGTACACTCAGACATTTTTACTATCTCATTCATCATCCGGTGAAGTCTTTACGTACAGTTACAAAGATCAGGTCTTACGTGAACGTAAACAATTTCTGAAAATGATGCCCGAGGGTGAGGAGGTCGACCTTCCGGTTTTTACGCCTGATTTAACGCCCAACAAATATATGAATCAGGTCATGACCACATTAAAAAAGCTCTCTAGCGACATTTGGGCTCATCAGCATTTTCCGGTCTGGCTTCATGACAAGCTTTTAAAGCAAAACCTTTTCAGACGAACCGAGTATGCCGATGATCCAAATTCAACCAAAAGACCCGACCCCTGCCTAGTAATTAAAAAGACCGGCCGAATGACCAAAGATAAATACGAACGTACTTTTCTTTGCTCATTTGAACCAGATTTAGACGCTGAAGAAATCTGCATCGAATTTCGACGATTTTTGAGATTTCTTCATCAATATTTAGGAAAAACTCGAATTTTAAATGTTATGACCGGTTATCATACAACCCTGACCAAGAAGTCTAAAACCCAAGTTGAAATAGAAACCTACGCACTCACCACTCCCTTACAACTCGGAATTCACCCGGTCATACAAGAATATATCCGGAATTTTTCGCCAAACCGACTGTTTACAGTTCATCTTGGTAACCCGCTACCTGGTCTCCTTACACTGGACAACTACGTTCAAAATGAAACCGCGCCTAATGAACCCCCTATACTTTTAACTCAGAGTCCAAAAAGTGTTTTAGAGGAGACTGAGGGCGAAATTATCAATCTTGACCGGTACAATAGTCGAGAAGGCAGTTTATACGAATAAAATTCAAAATGGGCGGTCTTATAGTCAAGACTTCCGGACATAAATCTTTGTCCAAAATTTATTATGTTATATTTTCAACCATCTAAAATGAAAGGAGCGTAAAAATCGTAGGGCCAAATCTGATCTTTTCCCTTCAGACTTCACTTATCTAGACCGGATACTTTAATGTTATATTTTCAACCATCTAAAATAAAAACTAACTATCACAAAGCAATTAGTCGGACAGTAGAGTCTACTAATTTGGAAGGACTAGATTTGATGGATAGAATTAGTCATGCTAACCCACGTAAAAGTGGGCGGTCCGGATAACCCTCATCCACACTAGACCTGATAGTTATTGCCAAATTCTAACCAATCAAAATGGTTTAAATCCGTTTAGAGACTCTATTTTTCACTTTTTTCAAAAAAGAGAATTTAACCGGATATTTCTTTCTAAGTTCATCGAGTTTTAAGAATATCTAAACTTCAGACTGTAAAATTACCTTATATTGGTCATGATAGTGACCCGTGAAGCCGGAAATTCTGACACATCCAGATCTGATGAGGTGAGATTTGACCAGACCTGATGTACATCCTGGAGAGCCTTCTTCCAGAAGCGCTTGAAATGCCAGGGTTCGTCAATTGTGCCCAGAAAATCTGCCGACACAATACGTCCTAAATTAAAATTAAAAGTTAATTTGAATTCTAACAGGGTCCTTTTAGTCAGTTGAGAAAAGCACTCAAATTGAAATTTCATGGCCGGAAAATATCTCAATCATCTCAACAGGTACTTACCAAACAAATACAGTTTAGACCCTTCGTTCTCGCCCAGGGGTCGGCCACATCTTCTCAACCGGTAGTTGCGATCTATCGAGGCCACGGTCAACACCACCTCATTGACCATTGACGCCCAATCGACCCGCTTGACGGCTCTCCGGTATTTCTGGATAATTGCAGGGGTCGGCTCCCGTCCCATTGCTCCCTCATGTAGCGCCCTCATCAGTTTCAAGGCCTTAATAAGTTAAATAGTATGAGTTCCTATCTCTTAAAAAGACCGGATTTATGAGTCATATGATAAAATCATAAGACAATACAAATTATATTGGAATTTAGTAAATCAAATGACGTCATCATTACGTAATTAACACTTACCCGTCGTCGTCCCGGTGAGGTGTTTGGCAGGATCTCGGTTATCACCTCCCTAAAATAAAAATTAGAAATAAATCCTAAAAGTAACCGAAAATCCAAAAATAACCTAAATTAGGAAGTTACTAGTTAAATTCGAGTTTTAACCTCAAAAATAGCCGGTCTTAACTTTTAGATATGCGTAGGCTAAAAGACCCGGTGAAACCGATTTTAAATGAAGCTTCCAGATTTGGGCGGTCCTTTTGACCAATCAAAATAATTTATGAAAATGGCCGACTTACTTGCAAAAACAGTTGATGCCAACTGCCTTCTCCACGCATTCTCTGCACAAACAGGACCGTTTGTCCGCCGGGAATTTGGCTAGCTCTCGTGGTGAGAGAAAATACCGGTTCAGTCTGAAAAATCAAAATTTAGAAAATTTAGTTAGGACATTAAAACAAAAATAGATTTCAATCTTTTTATATAAAATTATTTAATTTTTTGTGCCCGGAAAATAACAATAAAGTGTGACATATGTGTGACAATGGTGTGACATATGACACATTCATATCCTGAAAATATGTGTATAAATCCGGATAGGTGAGGTCACAAAATATAACTAAAATTAACTTAGTCATATTTCTACAAAAATATACACAATTTTCAGCACAAAAAATTACGTAATTTTACCGGTCAAACTTACTTCTGATAACCCCCGTGCTCCGTCATAGCTACATTCCAATACAATTTGTCTCCAACATCTGCTTCCGGATCGAAAAATTGCACATTATCGAGCACTTCTTTACGTGCAGAATTTGCCCGGCACTTTCGTTTGACTTCAACATAGTGTGCGATTTGGCGCGCCCTGAATACTAAAGTTAGAACAGGCGCCCTCACTATGACCAAAATTTGACCCAAATTTGACCTCAAAATTTGAACTCAATCTTTTTTTAAAAAATTTATTTTTCCTTTTTTGGCCTCTTAAATTAAAATAGTACTCACGAGCGCTTCATGGTGGACAAAATTTTGACCGCGATATGATACTACCACCACCAGGTGGTAGCACTTGAAGATTGAAATCTCAAATCAGTTTTGAAAAACCGGTTGCGGAGGTTGGAAAGGAAGTTTTCTGATCAAAAGTTCAGTTCGAATAAGTTATACCCAATTCAGTTCGATTTCCGGGACTTCAGTCAAGATCAATCGGACACTCTAAAATTGAAATAGATTATTTTCCGATTTTAAGAAACATTTCTCGGAGGACGGCCGGTGGCCGGGGTCTTGGGCCCGGTAATAAGAATTTTTAAAATATAAATTTCGAACATAAAATCGCCCGAAATAGCCCACAACGTAGTATAGGACAACTAGGACCGTATAGAGGGCCCAAAATTATATCAAAAAACCCGGAAACAAACCACTCTTAGGATTAATAAGGAAAACAATTTTCATAAAAACGAATTGGGGTCGAAAAATGACCAGAAAACTACCCAAAAACGTTTTTGCGAAAATCCTTTTCCGGTTTTGGACCTCACACAGGCTTAAATAATTTTACAAAACATTTATGTCCCAGAAATAGACCCAAAATAGTCCAAAAAACTTTTTACAAAACATTTATGTCCCAAAAATAAGTTAAAATGACCGATCAAAACTCATAAATCCACCCAGACTTCAAATTTAGGTTCAGAAACCAAATATAATTAATATATCGGACCTGGGATGCCCGGGCCGTAGGATGTCCTCCGAGAAAATAACCGGTTTGGAGACCAAAATTATAATTTCTCTCGCTATATTTTCTCTTTTCAATGACCATAACCGACTGGACCATTTTTTCGTTCTCTCAATAGCACAGAATAACCGGTACAGATTAGTTTCCGTAAATTATTTCTCTAAAAATTCTTACAGAGATGTTTTTCTTTTTAAAAATAAGTCAGATTATCGTCTATCCGAATATATCTGAAATAGGGCCCCGGCTCAACCAATCAGTAACCCGGAAAGTTCGAAAGCGGAGGCGGTCAGTAAAAGAGAATTTACAACCTCATCATTTCTACTAGACTCACTACACCGTCCGCCTCGCCTCTCTCATCTTCCGGATTAAGATGACACATGGATTATGACTCATAGCCACCAAAAATAAAACGCAGTCTGAGAATTGAACTCGGCTCAACGCCAGCTTTCTTCTCATACCAAACTCAAATAGGTGCCCCCCCCGGTCTGTAAAAAGGAATCTCAGTAAATTAATAAGATTCCAAGAACACACGGTTCCCTCAGAAACCGGAAATACACCTTAATTATGACAGATTTCCCTTATTTTCCCCTTAGAACCGTAATGATTCCCTGTTAAGAATCATCGGTATTGTGTAAACACCTTGATATATTTTACAATAACCGGTTTTAATGTTAAAAACTTTTTGTTTCTAAAAAACAATTCCCTGGTTATTTCCAAAATGATTCATGTAAAATGCTCACAATACAATTTTACAGTTCAATTTTCACCCAAATGAACTGATATCAATATTATACCCACCGGAAGTCTAGGCCATAACACTGAACTAGTGGTTTTTCAGTTTTAGTGATTTTTCAGAGTTAGTAATTTTTCAGTTTACGCGATTTTTTCAACGTATGAATTTTTCAGTTTTAGTGGTCTTTCAATTAAAAGAACCAAATCCTTTTTGAAAAAGGACTAACCGGATAAAGAAAGCTATAAACTTTCCACTGTCTTGCCTCGTCAAGAAATAGTGTTTTAAAGCAGTCAAACTTGAAAACACAACTTTCACAAGTATGATATCCAGAAATGCCCGGACGATTCAAATAGCCTTCGACTCAGACAGACATTCATGCCCTTAAAATATCACCACTAAATAAAAAATAGCACCGGGTTATACTCCTATTAAAAAAGATATAGGGTATAAACCTATGCTAAAAGTTATTTTCGAACCCCATAGAGTTACCGGACTTAATTATTTAAATCTATAAAATTTTAGCAAAGCATACAAATCGCCGGACAGCCAGTGAAAAACGACTCAACGACACGATGCCATTTTCTTCGTTCTACTTTCTTGCATTCAAATGGTGGAAAGTTACCGGACTAGACTTTGCAATTTGGGTCTGTCAAAAGGACTTTTACAAAATAGATCAACGGACCGATCTCAAAAAATTGGTCCAAGACCAGACTGACCTCGATTGGACAATCTGGATGCTCAAACTGCTCAACTTAGGCCACCCAAATATTACTCAAAAATTACAATCCGGAATTGAAAATATTTGGGTAACGGATCTCACCTTGGCCCAGAGCCATCGGTCCGGAACGTTCCCCAAACTTTTTCAAGGCACATTGTACCCTGACATTGCCGGTATCACGATCAAAAAGGTAATTGGGTCCGACAGGCCAGACACTGATCCCACTGATTACACTTATGACGTCATCATAACAATGTGTCCTGCCACTGACAACTGTCCGACCCCGATTCTACACCGGCAGCACATTCCTCAATGGACCTCTGAGCAACACAAAATAGCCGGTCGACTCACCACTGGTCCACTATTTACTCACTGGACGAAAATGTAAAATTGTTCCCTCGACTGCTTCTCAGGATAAAAACCAGGGTTCTCTGTAAACTAGTTTCAATAGACTCATACACAATCCACTGCGAACTCCGGAAAATATTACTGTTTTGAAAAAAATGTGCCTTAGCTTTAATGATGACAGATTTCCCTTATTTTTTCACATAATAATTATGACGGATTTTCCGGAACATTCGCCCTAATTTATTCTGCATTTAAAACCAGTCTGAAATCAATCTCCCCTACGATAAATTTAAACTACGTGTAAACTATAATATGCCGGCATCATCTTATAAAAATTTTTTCTGGTTTTATTTAAGAACAAATCCATGGATCCCTACAAACAAATATTCGAAAATACCATCTTCCAGTTTGACTGGGGTCAAGATGACCCTCGAAACCACTGCAAAGATCTAGCCAAACACCCGGTCAGTGTTGCTGACCTACTGGCTGCCGACCCCCTTGCTGATGGAGTTGCAAAATACCACAACTGGTTCAGAGCATTCTTCAACCAAGATCCAAGTCAAATCTCCCGGAAAGATGTTGTGAAATTTCGGCTGGAGCGACTCAATGTCATACAATCCCGGATGATCAATGAAATGCCAAACCACCCTGCTCTACGAATTTTTGCCAAACAATGTAAAATTGTCGAACAAAAACAGGACCGTATTTATTGTCTCCAAACCGTAACCCACTCGCCTCCAACTGTGACTAACCGGAACTCACCAAATTCATTCTGTATATAGTAAAAACCCTTTTTTTAAAAAACTAATTCATAAAAACCTACCTTAAAAAACACAAAACCGGTAAAATCAAAATACAAAATAAGAAAAATGCACAAGCAAACAAAAGATAAATGGGATGATCCTCGAGGAACACTTTATTCGCGCAGATGACTCACTACAAACATATGCCCGGTATTGCACCATGCTCGACATTGGACGCACGTTAAAAACTTTCTTTTTCACTGTCCGCACTCTATACCTGAAATAAAAGGTTAAAAGCCATCCAAAAAAAAGAGGGCGCCATTGAGCAAAAACGTCATATGAGTCAAATGATATGACTCATATTTTATAAATACAATAAAGTTAATTAATATCAGGATTAGCTGAATGGCGCCCTCTATATTGTATATTCGGAGAGTT
>SCLD01140982.1:0-23121 GCA_004367895.1 Oikopleura longicauda
GATGCCTGCAGTCAAGCTTATATGTGTCCCTAATGTGGACTACCCATAAGTCTGATGTAAATTTAATTATCTTCAGCAACCATCACGGGTATCGATGCAGAAGTTCTTGCTGGAGAAGTCAGAAAGCGAAGGGGTACCGTTTTCATGCATGAGAAAGGAGAGGTAAGTTTCATTCTTGAAGCGTCATGAGAACTCTTAATAACTTCCTATACATGGGTTAACTGCAAAGGTACCCTTGATAAATCAAGAAATATTAATATTCGATTCTCCACGTGCTCCATCTTTTTGAATGTGTATTTATAACCTAAAACTTTGAAGCCCAAAGCCACACTTTAAATCATTTGAAAAAAAGAAAAAAAACTCTACCCTACGGTCCTTACCCCGTATGTGTCAATTTTTCAAAAGGCTTAGGGTAAGGAAGTGTAGTAGGGGCTTTTTCACGTTACGTGCAGCAACCGAAAAATCCCTACCATCCATCATTAATTTAATTAACTTTTTTAATATTTAAGATTCGGTAGTTTTGAAGTTGAGAATTCACTTTTCAGAAATTAAGAACAGAGAGAAACACTCAAAGCTTTCAATTTCAGGAAAAAGTCAGTTCTCAACCTCAAAACTCTAAACAGATCCGATTCCTAATGGGTCCTCAACTTGGATTTCCAATAAAATCGGTCTAATCCTGAAAATTTTTGAATTTCGTAGTCTCAAATCCTATTTTCTAACCTAATCAAACAGATATTTCTGCAAAAATATACCAATTTTCATACAATCAGAGAAATAATGGTATGTCTGATGCGGTATAAACTTCGAAATTATCGATGTGTAGAGGAAGTAAGGTATCTTTGAACATGGACCGGTTTTATTTAAATGTAACTTATTATAAACCTCGTGAAGACGCTTATAAATCACATTCTTATAGTGATGAAACGGTATTGAATGATTCCTTCCGGATTTTGTCAGCTGCTTAACTCCCACACTATATTCCGTATCTATTTCTACTTGCTCATTTACATGTTTTTTTAAGTATTTCAATATAAGATTATTTAATATATGCATTAAATCTTTTTAGGCCACAATTTTCACAAAATTGTTTCATGCAGCATAACTTATGCTGCATAAGCTATATTTGATCAATTACAAACAGTTACAATCAATTTCACCAGTGCTGTAAATGACAGTCTGTCATGCCACATTGTAATTCTAGCTCGGAAAAGATTTTCTTCTATAAATTAGACTATAATGTTACATTTTGTAGACATGCAATAGTAGACAAAGCTTCCTATTCATCAAAATTCTGAAAAGCTTTAAATTAACTCACTCGCAAAATGAAGTGTTAATTTAATCTTTGTTTCAATATTACTTTGTAAGGGTTAATGGACCGATCATTATCGCAGTCTGAGTTTGGTACCTTTTCATAGAGTGCCTCAGAGATTTTTAAGAGAATGGGCCTGGGTGACTTTTTTAGAAAGACTGATTCAGTTCATGGTTGGACATACTTACAATCGGAAGAAAATTTAACTCCTTGGTACCATAGTTCAAATCACTACGAACACGCATTTTCGTCCAATTACAGTTCAGAACACTGTCTTGAAGGTGGATCAAGAATGAGTATCGATCTTGGATCTATCGAACAGTTTGATAACAGTTTTGAATATCGAGAAAGCCTGAGACGAAAAGTGCTCGGAAAAGCGAATTCAAGATATACTGATTTCACTTGGGGAGGGTCACTTCGAAATTTGGTCGTGAATCAAAGTTTTATTCGTGTAAGTACATTAAATGAAAATAAAGGGAGCAATTAACCATAAAATCGCCGGTATGGATGAGGAAGGGTTGAGAAAAGATGAGTTAGGGATGATCTGGCTTGTAAACTTGAACCAGCAATTATGAAGTAGGTTCTCATCACCTGCCGAGCTAATCCGACTTAATTGTTGAGTTTCTGAAATTCTGACCGAAATCAATTTAGTTAATTTTTAAAAGTGTCGGAAAATCTCAAATGGATATTCAGACTTGATATCACATTTTATCAGAAGTCGAAAAATTTTCAAAAATCAAATGAAAAAATTTCAGTTGAAATCTAAAATCAAAAAACAATATGATTTTCTTAATATTCAAGATATGACAACAAATAAGGTACCTTTAAGAGATTAAAAAAAACGATGGTTGTCATAGCCTGTGACTCATAGGTGTATGCAGAAACACTATGTGACATAGACTATGCCAGAACTCATCATAGCCTATCGAAGCCAAATGGGGTACGGTTTAAAGACGTTTTTTAAATGATTTACGCTTCTTTATTTTTAAAGTAAACAGTTTCGAAATTGAAGAGTGAATGTTTTAAGGACGTAAAACCAAGTGGTGAACCGCGATAAAGTGAAGTTTCTGGGAGTCATAAATAATTGCGTAATAATTGACATATTTCGCTCAGTCAGATGGAAAAGCCAGGTTAATGTTCCCTTGGAGTTTTTATTTATTTATTTCATTAGACTAATTATTAATTTAAATTTAAGAGAGAGAACTAAATGAATTTTTCAAGAAGGAAAACAATCATTGGATGGGATTATTTTATAGCTGAGGTAGGAAACGTAATCGCGGTTACCCTAGTAGTATCTGCTACCTCGATCAGCAGAGGACCAATCACATGAGACTCAAAAACCAGATGGTCGTCTGGTGAATTCCTTATGCCCGTCTGGGTGGTATAATTTGATCGTGATTCATAGTGTTTTGTCGTTTAGAATGAGTGTCAGACAATTACTGATATAACTACTCGATATCTAAAATTTGAAATTTTTATTTCAGGCTAGAAACTTTAGTAGTTTGTTTATGATGCAAAACCTTCTGGTATCGCTATATTTTGAATTAATCGAAATGATGATTATTATATTAGAAGTCAATAGATTGTAAGAACCTTATCAATAAATCAGATGAGAGAATGACTAGAAAACTCACCAAGAAAAAGTTTTTTGGGTTCAAAGAACCTTCTTTTGAATTTGGTTTGTAAAATAACACCATATTTGTATAAAAACTGACATTTAGGAAGCTATTGCGCCTCTGAGCCCGTTGCAAGCTTGAATTTCATTGGTCAAGTTCGCAAATTTTCAACGGTAGGTTCAATTTTGGACATTTTGATATCACAGGGGGTCCATATTGTTTAATGTTTTTGATCGATGCCAAGACATCCGGCGATTAAGCTGTAAACCCACTGCCTAAATTTCTTTTTTTCAAAATTACTTCAACGCATAAATCAATTAGAACGTCGATTGAACTGTAGAACATTTTAAATCGTCAGTATAAAAGTCAATTTGATGTCTATTATATTGTCTCAACCATATTATATTTCCGGTCTCACTTCCTTTCAACCTGGAAATACGTAATAAATTGTAATATTGGACCAATACAGTATGAGCCATACAGTATGGATTGTATCATGGTTACTTAGGGGTTACTTACTTTAATCCGATGGTCAATTTCATGCTTTAAATATGTCCAAAAGTATGTTTATACCGGTAATATAACGGGCGTGGTGGTCGTTTTGACTTTTGTTGTAAAATTGTAATAAGCACATAAAAAGTTAGTTCATTATCCTTACAAACTAAGGTTTAACAACGGTCAATTTACAAGCAACTCAGCTGCGTCCCAGTGCAAAGATTACTGATTAGTTCAGTGATTACCGTGGTGTAACCCTGGTTAAATAGTATTAACCTCATCCTCTCCTTTGTTAAGCTTGGAGAGCAAAAACTTTTTTAATTTCAATTAACCGGTAAGAAACAACTTGATCTGGTATTTCTATTCTAAAACGACCAGGGTTAATTTGGTCGGTAATTCTCGAAAGTTGGTCATCGTCCGGTTGAAATTCCAAGTCCTAGATTATGTTACTCTCCAAGTTTTGGAAAAAAAATATTTCTATTTCGCAATGAATAGCAATAAGGCTACAGTAACTTGTTTGCGGATAAGTGTAATGTTTTAATAGCGGGCCTTTGTTGCTTATCGTGGTGCTTTTTATCCGGACACGGATTGACTGTTTCTAGGGAGTTATCGCTAATATTCTCGGTGGTTTCAATTGTTATGATATTGGGTACTTTTCAGCGGAGTCAAATCGTTATTCGGGCTCGTTAATCGTTATTCTGAAAAGAGATTTGGCCTGAGGATGCTTTCTGCCTGAAATCTTGCAGCAGACAATTCGGGATTTAATCTTAAAAATAGAGAGAAAACATTGTGAACTTCGGTAGCGGTTTATGGCCCAATCAAACTACAAAAAGTACAAAATAGGTTTTATCTCAACGCTTAAATACTAGGCATCAACAAACGTGAACCGTTATTCGTAACGTCAAGTCTAAGGAGTACTGGGAAAAGGTCGTGAAAGTCGAACAGAAACGTAACACTGGGAGATATACTATCGTAAATACGAAAAGTTGGGCAGAGAGAAAAATTTATATGGAAGAATTATCAGCGGAGAAATTATCCGCTAAATACCACGAAAAAATCAGAAAAAATCAAGTCGAACCGGAAATACAAGAAAATGATGAAAAAAATCACGTGACATCTATATCAGAAGACCTACTTCGTAGGCGTGTCACTTTTTCATCCCTCCAAGTAAATGTTTTAGTTTTGAATTTAAAAAACATACACATATAATCGTAATTGAGACCCCATATGGTCAAACAATGATATTAGCGACCCATATGGGTATACTATACTCTTATTATATGATTATTTAATATTAATAATACTAATTTAGACACATGGATTTGATGAAAGTGAAGAAAATCTGCTTGCTGGAAAGAAAGAAGGTCGATTATATTCAGATACAGCTCAAAAACGACGAGAATCCATAGCAAATGCAAATTCAATAAATTCAACTAATGGTATTATAAGTAAGTTTCAAATATAGTGCATTTCACTTACGCGTAAAAACTAAATTTATATCGTACAAGAGAAGTCGTTAGATATAACCAAAGTTGACCCCATTGCCATTTCAATCGGTTTTAATGCCCCCCCCCAAAAAAAAATTACCCAAATAAAACATCTGTATATGTATATCCGGACGTACTACTGGTATTTTTGGTGTCATCTTTAAGGTTTTGGGTGATAAAAATACATTGGAATTAACATACAGCACAAATAATCGAAAATTCTTCTTTGTCCTTCTCTTGATATGATTCAACGATAAACCGTTTGGTTTTTTTCCAATGACCCTTCGATTCGACATGTTCGGAAATCGTTTGTCCGTTTTGTCCGTGATGTCGGGAACAAAATGTCCGGCTGACAGTCGATTTGATTTATTCTGATGAGGAATAAATATTCCCACTTTCCTTAAAACAATATTTACGATCAGTGATTAATTTGTGATATTTAATCGTAAAAAAACTAAAGCTCTTAAATAATATTTCGTTTGACAATTTTTGATGAAAATGGACCATTTAACTAAATTTTGAATTAAGGTGGAGTAAACGGATTTTCAAAAGAAATCTGGAGAGGTTTAAAGTATTCGAAAATACTGAATTTTAATTCAGAAGGGGAATAAATATATAATACTCTTGATATTTTGTCTCTCAGACTATCGTAAGGTTTTTTATGCGGTGCTGATTTTGAATTGGTCAACAACTTATCACTAATAACACTTAACTCCCATAGATTTTGTCAAAAGATTCTAAAAATTTAACCATCGCACGCCAAATCCGTGAATTATTGAACATATGTCTGATTTTTTCAAACTCCATAGAAAAGCGATAAATTGATTGTCCGTCGATGAATCCAACTAACCGGCATAAACCGGGATATAACCGATCAAAATGTTTCCTTTCGGTTTATGTTTTCTTTTCCCAAGTAAGTTGGGCCAAGTTCTTTGCTAACCATCATCAATCAGTCGCCTCAATTTTCTCTGAGCCCGGTCCTAATCCATTTCACTTACTGGCAAAGTTTTGGGCAGAATCTAACCATTAAAAGTAAAATTATTCTTGGTTTTCCGCATGGTCACATGCGATGGTTAACGCCACTATTATTTATAGGATCGACAGGGACCACTATATTTCAAAATCCAAAAAAATGAAACTCAGAGATGAGTCTCCTCTCAGTGAGAGAGTTCGTTGGTTAGTTTTTTTACTTATATTCATAATCATTTTGATGCGGTAAAGTTTTCAGTAGAACGATGCGTTCGATCAAAATTTAATTTCAGCTCAATCAGTCCAAGTCCAGGGCGAGATGAGATTATAGTGAGACCAAAATCACCAATCTACCAAAAAGGTATAATAATTATCTCAAAAGAGGTTCTATAATTTGAGCTCGGCAGACACCACGGACGGATACATTTTAGCGACCAGGTTGACCATCAATGGGTTATATATTGGGTAATTTTCGTGTAGGCTTTTTAATTAATTGAAGCTTCTGAATCAATCTGATGGTAATTTGGAAGGTGACTAAATCCAGAACGATTAATTGCTAAACTGTAGATGTGTTTAAATTTGTAAATGTGATCTAATTAGTATCACGTGGTTTATTCTGATTCACGTGATTAAAGACTGACCTTGAATCTGAAAACAGGGTTTCTAGACATGGCCAAGCCATCCCATGGTCTGGTTCGGTTATGATTAGACGGCAAGTCTGACTGGAAAAAGTAAATGTTTCCATCTCATAATTTCATGGTGGAAAAGTCGATCCATTTTTTAAAGAACACAAGTTCGAAGGAAGCTTTGTTTAAAATGGTATTGCTATCCGATGAAAAGGTTGTAAATTATCAGAAGTCTTTAATTTATAGTCTATAAATCGAATTGCTATCGGATGTAGGTGGCAGGTTGGGATAATAAGTTCGTGTTCAGTGTTCGTGTATGATGTCTATGAGGAAAAGGGGAGTCAGTGAGCGGGGTCCTCGCGATCAAAAAATGTAAAAAAAAGGTTGAGCCAATCCCCCTTCAGCCAGAATTCTGAAAAGGGTTGAGCCCCCTATGAATAGGAGATCAGTCTTAGAGAGTTCTAAAATTAGAAGAAGCAATAGAGAAATAATTTGAATGCCATCGTCGGGTGTAACAGCCTCCAGATGTAGAAGCTTAGTTTCAAATCATGCCAAGGCAATTGAATGACTTTTATATGATATAATTTATATTAACCATTATGTACGGATTGTTTGGGCACAAAGAGGCCCTTTTCTTGAGCCCTGAACTTCACTGATAATGACTCAAACTTTGATCTTTCTTCAATTCTTTAGTTCGGAACTTCCATGTTCATGACAAATATTGTTGAACTGATTTCATGATTTTCTTGGCTAAGCAGGGGTTGAAAAGTTAACGCCTCATAAACGTCGAATTTGGGGTCGATACCCTATATGGTATTGGGTAATTTATTACGGATTTAGGGTTAATTCATTTTAAAACAAGCACTTTATTGCTGCTTTAGGAGCCATCAGAAATTGACGACAATCAAAAACAATCGATTTTTACTCCACCTTTGGCCTTAGCTTTCACTGTATGTTTATTCATAAGTGTTTTCAGGGAGTTTTTTGGGGACTTTTTATATGACCACAATCACAAATTCTTCGAAGCTGTCCATATGAACTAGCGCATGTTAAATTCAATCGATTCTCCGAGAAAATCCCGGACATGATGCTTTGGATTATTGGTTAAATCTAGTCCGAACACTCACGAAAGTTCACGAATCTTTCGCGATTCCAGCTTAGATATTATAAAAGTTCTCACAATGGGTCATTATCAGTTTCAGATTGGTTTCAGGGTTTAGTTTTGAGAATCTCATAGTCATTTTCTAGAAAAAGAGCGCCCGTTCAACAAACCACGTGACTCCAAGTCATCTCTCTACCACTTTAGTGTCCGATGGGAACCGATTCTTTCCGCCCTTGGTACATCAAAAATCATGTCCAATCTCTGACCTTGTCACTAATCGTCCAAATCTGGAAATTAACGAACGAGCAAGTACGTTCCAATATAAAAGAACATCCGATGATGAGGCCACTAAATCAGAGGAGACCAGAAGGAATTCAGTTCGCAGGGAATCCATCAGTAGCAAAAGAAGTAAGCATCAGAATTTTTGAAAAATGAGGTTACCTTAAAATGATAGAAAATGGACCATTTTTTTGGGACTTTCAAGCGCGCTCAATTATTTAATTTGAGAACAATTTTGTTTCTTATTAGAACTCCCTATTCTTTGGCGCATACTGGACTTAACCAAAGGGTAAGAGGTCTGTTATGTAAATGTGGCATACCTAGTAGATAATACTCTGAGAACAGTTCTGAATGAACAGCTGAAATGTTTGAATGATAGATGAGCGTTAATTGGAATCAAGTGCGAAACAAAAAAACGCCCATTAATTTGCCGCATACTTCTGTTCGCAATATTTTGCTCATCTGTTCACATTGTAGGTCTATTCTAGGTCAATTTCGGGCCACAGAGTTGGTCACACAGTCTATGTCACAGATCAGAAATGAATTCTGCTTTTTGGATTTTTTGCTAATTCATCAACATTTTTCATTTGAATAATTATTTATGAGAAAAGTGAAAGTTTCGATATGTTTAAGTGTAAACATGTGCATCATAAATAAAAATTATAATCCAATTAAAAAAAGTTATTATCAAAATTTCGATCAATAGTTACTGAAGCAGGCTTTGAAAATTCTCTATAGTGCAGACAGAGTTTCATCTAATTTTTGACCTTGAATAACTTTACTTCCGCTAAAAAAAGAATGTGGCCCGACCATCTGGTTAAGATTTTTGATAGTAAAATTGTGCCAAAGTCTGATCTAGTCATCATTGGAATAATAAGATGGGTCACCTTAGTCATAGTATATTTTTCTTAATTGACCACAACTTCGTAATTTAAGAGTTTGTTTTATTATAACCTTGTCAAGAAGACAAAATCTTTTCAAATATTTTTGAAGTGAGATACCAAGAGATACTACAGTGAGATTCCATAAATAAAATTAATCAGGCTCGAGACCATACTGTTAAAAGCTATCAAAAGCACCATAAGAGTCTAAACAACCTCACCCTACCCACACTTTTATTTTCCCATAGAGAAAATGGTTTTTTTTACAAAAAGAAATTCCCCCGAAAAAACTTCATTTTCGGGTGGAGATTGTGTCCTTTTTGTGGATATACATTTGTGGGTAGATATCCAACCAGGATGATCAATTTAAATTGAATATATATCTCACGGTCGGTGTTTTTTGAAGAATCTATTTCTCGATCGATTTCCGATCTTCAATAGTTCTTCAACTGTCGACTGGCCCTCGAGCTTTGTTTTGGACCTTCACGCACACAAGTCTTGTAATGAGTAACCCCCCTAGGAAACCCACGGTGATGTTTCCTGGAACGGACCAAGTTTCAAAAGTAAACCTAGAATGACTCAGAGATTAAGAAAAATAAAAAAAAATGGCGATTTCAGTTATGTTCTTTGAGAACGTGAGAGAGCCCAGTCGGCCCACCGTATGTCGATTAGACAAGAACGTTCATAAAATAAAAGATTCAGCTAAGATTCACAGGCATAAAGAGAAAGTTAAGAATAATATGATTAAGATTAACCGTAAATAATTGATTATGGATTGATTCACGCTTTGGCTTTGAGCCAGGTGGACGTGGATGTCGCCAGAGAGTATATTTTGAATTGAGTCATTTAGGACTCATTTACCCTAATAAAAATTCCGATTTTATATAACTCAGAGGTTAAAATTGATTATTTTCAGAGAAAAAGTCTGATAAAAAAATCGTTTAAAATGACAACTGAATCGCTATCGGAAAATCTGAAGGATTTGCGTGGGCAAATCCAAACCAAAAGTTCCAGATTTGTGATTAAAAAATCAAATATTTCAAATCATGAAAAACGTCGAAACTCGGAGGAAAAGTTACTTTTAGCATCATCAGTGTCAAACTCGATATCACCAGATTTGTCTTCGGTGATGTCATCGTCCATGTCACCTTCACCGGGATGCATTAATAAAGATGCTTATAGAAGAAACACAGAATGTTCAGATATTTCAGTGAAAGTGTCCGCATTTATCAAGTCTTACAAAAACGTGGTAGATACATAATGTATAATCAATAATCATAATGTATAATCAATTTGATTATCAAATTATCCTTCTGACAAACTACAGTAGTTCGTCCGTGTAAAAAACCATGAATAATCGTGAACACTTTCTAAAGACGAAAAACTTAAAAATGTAGCATTCAGTCCGTATAATACCATTCATGATGGATCTATGGGGTCAGAGTTTCGAAAAGTTCTGAATAAAATGACCAATGAAAAAATCTGCGCTCGTCACAATGCTCCAGTAGTTTCCGCCGCCTATATAAAATCATTATCTGAAGTTGATCAAAACATATCAAAAGTTACTAATCGTATATCTGGTAATACTTAATCTTGTAAGCGCAAATGGGTAACCGCGGTTTATCTTTCTTAAAATTTAAGGCTTAAACCATGGTTAATCATTGAACGTTTTCGGTTAAATTCGGTGTTAACAATTATTTTTAGGCAGTAAGCCATTACGAAGAGACATTTCAAAAATCGTGCTCGATCATGGTGGTGATTACAGAGTCAGTCAAAAGGTGAAATCTCATATATCATAATTTGGTCATGAACCTGATACAAGGCCAGCTAGGGTCTGTCCCGATGTTTTCAGCAGATAAAATAAAAACTTCTATTGTTCCATTTTAAATTCTTAATTGTCCAGACAAACAAATTTTCGAAAAAATATGGAAAATCTTTTATTTCAAATTTTATGCTCAAAATATCGTAAATTTCCAGGTTTTAAGGTCAAAATCCCACAAGTGGTCACATTTGACCAGAAAACCACGTTAACTGGACATGTACACTTCGCCCGAGCTTCAGAAAGGGCTTATATGTTTCAGAACATTATTTTGAAAAAATAAAACCCCGGTTGACCTTGCCTTAAATTTTAAATTACGGGACCAACCCTAAGGTCAGCATTGAACCTAGCCTACCGGTTCTATAACGCAATATATCGGTAGTTTGACGTTGGGCAAATTGACGCCTGTAATTAACCGTATCAAACTATTTTGACGTACCAGTTAAGTCCATAACGCCGTGGCATTTACCGGTCGTTCATAAAACGTTAGGATCACGTACATCAGAGCCATGAGTCATTTACAATCTCATCAGTATTAGTAAAGCGTGTTGATAGTATTGCTCATATTATATCAATGCAAGACACACTTCACTACCATTTATTGTGTCTTTAGTATGCGAAGTCTGCATTCAGAATACTGATAAGCTTTGAACTCCACATTTGGCCCACTTTACATGCCACTCAACGCTTAGATTTTTGATATTTTATGTCGAGAACGTCCCCCATTTACTCATCAAGAGGGAGTTAACTCTATAACATGAAGACTATGGTTCCTATAAAACTATTTTACGTCACAAACTGAATTCAGACTAGTACAAACATAGTTTGTGGCCCACTTGGGTTTTCAAATAAAAGTCTTTCCGAGGCTCTACGCAGTCGTACAAAGTTTGTTTTGCTTCTTTTTCGCTTCAATTGCCTCTTCTTAGGTGACCCTTTATTTTAGCTTTCAAAACATGGTAAATCCTATTTGGGGACTCTACGTGGCCGCGATCTGGAAATGGCTAAACAACTTAGTGAGCATACGCGATTGGTTGATAAGAAGGGAAGAAATCAAGTTAGTTTCAAAGATATGGAAGAACAAAATGCTTTATACATGAAAGATGTTTTCACTTCAATGGTGGATGCTCACTGGTATTATGTTCTAATTGCTTTCTTTGCTTCTTTTTTCGGTAAGAGAGTTACTCCACAATCTAAGTTCGGCTTCCCGTTGCGCTTCCCGATGACCGTCGTCTCTATACGTCGCTTTATACGGAATTCGGGCCAAATGGCCATCAGAAACACGCACCCTACTTGATTAAGCATCGATTTATAACTACGTCTTAGTTATAAGTTGAACTAAGTTATTAGTTGAATAACATTACGATTTCATATCTCTACTTTCAGGTCTTTGGCTGTTATTTGGACTTATATATTGGTTAATAGCATGGCAAAATGGAGATATCACTGCCTGGAAAGACGGAACATATGACGAGCATAAAACATGTGTGGACCAAGTATTCGATTTTACCACTGCATTCCTGTTCGCCCTTGAAGGACAAACAACGATCGGATATGGCTCAAGGTCAACTACTGAACACTGTGTGCATGCTATCATAATTCAATTCATTCAATTTCTTACCGCTATTGCCCTTGACTCCCTTGTAGTCACCATTGTTTTCACAAAAGTAAGCGAACGTCGTCGATACCGAACATCTTTATAGCGAACATTTTAGCTTGCTCGACCGAAAAACCGTGCCAAAACTGTTCAATTCTCAAAACAAGCCGTGATATGCGAGCGTGATGGAGAACTTTGTCTTATTGTTCGTGCAGTCAATCTCAGATCGTCCCTTCTCATCGACGTTAGTGTTACAGGTACGTTCAATTTCTGTTAGTATAGGGGTCACATATTAGAGACACAGCTTTTTAAAATTACGTTATTCATTTTAGGGAAATCTTAAATCCCAAGCGATTGACGTAAAATAAACAGCTGGAGACATTTTCAGTTCAACTTGAGTAATAAATGAACTGATTGAATTTTTGATTCTAGGACTTTGACCCAATATTAACACGATAAACCTTATTTAAATACTTTTTTATTTATATGCCAAACCCTTCTTTAAATACGATTATCCCTCATAAATGATAAATAAAATCTTAAACCATGTCCTCACCTGTCATTATGCGAAAGATTTTCTTACCGTTTATCAGGCCACAAAATGAATTTATGTTATTATATCCTATCAATTCTATCAACATATTGCAATAACTATAAAAAACAATGTTTAGGAAAATTGTTAAAAACTAGGCGATCATTGGATGGCGAGTGGCTAGCATTGGAAGAGCGAAATGTCGAATTCAAAAATTCAAGAGTTCTCTTCCTCACACAACCTGTCGATTATGTTCACGTGATTGACAAAGATTCCCCATTATATGAGTTGAGCAAAGGTGTTTTACAAGGAGATGAACCACTTGAACTTATCGTCATCATGGCTGGTACGTTTCAGACCAGTCGTCAGACCACAAGTTTTTGACCTTCAATTAATTACTGACTAATTTAGGTATTGTGGAAGGTACGGGAATGGCTTGTCAAGTGCGGACATCATATGTTTGTACAGAGATCCTATGGGGACACAGATTCGAACCCGCAATGTCGAGGTATCCGAAATTCGGTGGATATCAAGTCGACTATAGTAAAATTGATAAAACCTATGAGGTAATTTTAATGATTATTTTTAAACGTTGGTCAGTTGACCAAATAAAGGTTGTCAGGCCCTTTCGTAACTGTGTTCTACTATCAAACATTTATGTTAAGATAAATCCGGAAATGTCTGGTCAATCAGCAGAAGAAAGAGATAATGAAGAAGATGATTTCAAACCGGAAGAAAGTGAAATAACCGACGAGACCCTGAATCCATCCTATCTAAACACGGTTAAAACAATATGTTAACCTTTTCATGCAACAATATATCCACTGTGATTCACGGTAAGTCAAAATTATTTTAGTGGATTGATCTCTCACGTTTTTTTTTAGAATGATCTTTCTGAAACTGACCATCAAAGGTCGACCATTCATCAGTCGTGAAATCTGTCTGGACATAGTGCCCAACCCAAAATCCTCTCAATGGTGCCTTTTTGGGGAATTCTCTCGCTCTAGAAGCTAGCTTGTGCTTTACTACTCTATTGTAAACATTTGTTTACTTATAAATATTGTAATTATGATAACTCAACAATCTTCAATTCATGCTGCCAACGTGAGAATCACTTTTCAGCTTTTCTGTTGGGAAATAAATAATTTAATTTCCACAAGAATTATAGTTTCTTTATTTGTCTGAATTTATTTTTTGCAAAAGAGAAGGTATGACTTCATGATATCGAATAAATCTAGAACTTTTGGTTTCCTCTATGAACCTCGTAAGTTCGTCTTCAGAAATTGGCTCACCAAAGTAGCCCATAGTCTTTGAAACAATTACAAAATATTAAATCATAGGTAACCATTGTCCATGGTCTTATGACTCATAACTTATAGATTTGCTTTTGAGATTGATTAAAAAGTAACTTAGTACCTGTTGAAACTCAGATACAAGAATTCGACCATTACCATGCTTGTCGAAGACGCTGAATGCCGTTATAAGATCTTGTTGACTGCTGGGTCCGTCGAGACTTTATATCAGATCATTTAACAATCAGAAAAACGACAACGAAAATGTTTACCCTCTAGGACATAAATTTTTTGTAAAAATTTTGCACCACTAACGCTTTTTCTTCCTTCTCTCCTATACAAAACATTTCTGTCCCAAAGGGTACATGTGTTTGCACATGAATTTTTGCAATGATGTTAATAACCCTTAACGTGAAAGAATTTCCCGAAATTTTTCCTCAGTAAATGAGCTTTCATGCAGATTTGCCATCAGATTTTTTAGCTGCGTTTGTGTTATCTGTTTTCCAGCAGCGTAAATCATCTCCTCTATCAAAGTCTGTGAGAAAACTCTATTCGAATCTTTCGTCTTATCCGAATTCACCATCAAAATTTTCGAAACTTATGTGGAAAAAAAGCTTTGTATGTGTGAATTTAGTACCCAGGAATAATAGTCGAAAATAGATTTGTTCTCGTCTTCCTTTTGAGACATGTCCTCTTTGAAATGAAAAAAAAGAAAATCCGTTTGGGCAAAGCTGTCAGTATCATTCAAGACATATCCGTATTTATATTATTCAAACTTATATTCATAAAACATGAATGCAGATAAAAATGCGACTCTTGACCGATATATATGCAAAAAAATTTAGTCAACAAATATAAAACAAGCATTTATATTTATTGAAGTTATTGAAAGAATCATGATATCAGTTCTAACATAAATTACGTATGTAACATCATCTTCATCCTATTCTCCAATCCATTGACGAAAGCGCTGTCCTAATTTTGTGCACATTTGTTGAATAATATCTGCGTCAAACAAAAATTCGTTTGCGTCTTAAATTAACTTTCAAGGTCAAATTATTTTACCTCGAAAAAGAATTCCAACTTACCCATTTCAGCAAGATTTAAACACATTTTGTATGTATCAACCATATTACCAACTTTACTATTGTAATGGCTTTTATCTCATTCAGAATTCATCCCCAATATTATTTGGTCTGTAAAATATAGCTTAGAATATAAAGGCTATATAATATACAGGCTATATAATGTACATGTAGCCCATAATATGTGATATAATAAGGGTTTTATAAATTATAAGCTGTATTATACAGCTCACATCTGAATCAAACCCTGAATCTAACACCAGTTTGGTATTTATCAGTTTTATCAGCAGATAAATCGTTGTTTGTCACCGAGCCTGGTGTTCCACGAACACCAAAAATATCACTTCGAAAGTGTTTATGTTCTTCTGCATAAAGTTCTTAAATAGACTATGAATGACTCTCATAATAGAATCGATTTCCGATTGTTGGCTCCTCTTCAACCTTTCATGAACAGAACCAAAACTAATGAAAACTTTGTCATTTTATCACCAAGTCCACTTTTTCAAATTATTTAATTTTGAAGGTTAAAACGGCTTTTAAGCGACGAAATTGTCCATTTGTCATTTGATTTAAATCGCATTAAAATGTGGTGCATGATTCCGTGTGTCGAACTTGTATATCAATTGTTGTCAACCAATGATTTCGATGGTCTTCATCTTATTCCAGATTTCCTCAGAATAAAATCTGACCTCTTTATTTCAAATTGTCAAAGTTTTTTTATATTCAGACTTTAAAATCATGGCTACCGTAGAGTTCAGCAACTGTCAATCAAAAAAAATATGTCGTTTTTCACATCGTTATAGAGGTTATTATTTGATCAGCTTGAAAATACAATGTATGTTTTTCTTTGAAATTAATTTGATATATATTTGACAAAATTTTTATAGTGCCCCAAAGGAATCTTCTTCATTTTTTCAACCACTAGCTGCCTAAAGAGTAACATCGTCATTTGTACATTACGAGATACATTCTTCGTCCATTCATCCAATTTGATTATATACAGAATAACCTTATGAGAATAATATCATCAAAAATTAAAACAAATTCTTCATAAAATTCGTAATTCAAATTTTCCTATTACATAAAGTATTTGATAATGGGAGAAGATAACGAAGAAGGAAAAGCGCTTTGGGATACTGTTGAAGTCAAAGATGAGAATATTGACAAACGAAAAGGCGAAGAAAGATCAAGCATTTGTGACATTTTGACCAAATCGTTTATTGGACTATGTTTGGGGTTTTCCGTCCTCTTGTTGGCTGTAATTCAATACATATCGTTTGCAACCATGGCTCATAGGGAGTCAACTTTTGGAAGCGATTTTGGACCATTGAGTCATGTTGGTCTCGAAGGGGTGTCTCATATTGGTTTTATGCTTGCCATGATATTGCCTGATATAAGATCATTTTTCTATTCGATTCATTTTTGGATCTATCGTGGGGCTAAGGTTGGTTTTCAAATCAAATCAAAAATATTAAAATTTTTGAACTAAAGTCAAAAACCGTTCAAAGTATCCGATCAAAAAGTGGAAGTTATGGGTTCCAGTGATAGCTTCTGAAATGATTTATGCATTTGGTCAAGGCCTTTTTATTTTCTTTGTCGCTCCATACATAGAAGATTCTTCAATGATTCTTGGTGCTTATTTAATCATCACATTTCCACTTGTACTATCAATTCTATTTCCACAGGTTACCTAAAGTTATTTGTTTTAAATCTCAATTGATCACTCGTTATTACAGCGTTCTATGAAGAATTGGAATTATGATGAGCGAAAATGGGACGACGAAAAATTAACTATATTTAATCGAAGACGAAGAATCATTTATGGAGTATCGCTTGGTCTCAATGTCTCAGCATTTTCATTTTTCATCACAGAACTGTTGAGAAATCCTATTGCAGAATCATATTGGAATGAAATGGAGAAAATAAGTGAGAGTGGAACATGTCGTGATTCGTGTCGAGCATCTATGGCAGCAGTTTCGTTCCTTATGATGTCATTATCAAGTTGGCTCAATTTCATCAATTCAATACACGAAAATTCTTTTTTTGGAGGTGAACAAGCCCAAAATTTTAAAGATGCCAGAATTCAAGAACTTGAAATATTTCCTGTTTTTACCATTGCATCACTATTACGTATTGCAACGACATGTGGATTCTGGGCGTACCGTGTTTCACGTGTTCGATCGTACTCTGGAGAATGTACTGAATCCCATTTGGACTTTTTCGGATGGTTTGAATTTGGAATTGAATACAGGAAATGGTTCGGACACTAAACTTCCGTCACAGAGAAATTGATGAGACTCATATCGACCATAAGATATGGACAATATGATATGGACCATATGATATGGACCATATGATATGGTCTATATAAATTATATAAAATAAATATTAAAGTCTATTAATGATATAGACCTCTGAGGAGGATTTTTTGCCAAAAATGACCTCGATTGACTCTTAAATAAAGGTCAGTGCTTTATTCGTTCCGAAACTCGGAAGTACGGATATGTCCAGCTAACCATATATAAAGAGAATGTGGCGAAAATGCAAATGACACGTGTCTTTTTATGAACTTAGAAAGTTGGTTGGCTTTGTTTGCCCTCGTCTATTTAGCTTCGGATTGGTGTCTTGTAACGATTTCAAAAATGGCTATCAGAGCTAAGCTTCATCGAATAGCTTTTCTGGGTCCCCTACTTATTGCACCTGCAGTGGCTACGATGCTTCTGGCATTTCATCCAATAGAAGCTGAGCATTATGCTGCGAATACTCATTCATTATCTTGTATTCCAAAGGAAAACCTCTACCGTTTCGGACATGGTAATGCAACATTTCCGGTAGATGAGCACTGGGCTCTTTTCAGTTGTCTGCTTTGTGGATTCTTCTCATTGGCACTTTTAATGCATTACATGTTTTTCGATAGATCTGCTATTTATTCACTTGATCGTCATTTATTCTCGATTCCCGTATTTCGACCAATTTTCACTACAACATCTTTACTCACAGCGCGAAAAAGGGAGGATGATCCGGATCATAAATTGAGAAAAAAGATCAAAAACGAAAAGACCTCAGAATATTATGATGAAATGACCCAAAGCATACCGATGTTATTCATTTGTACGACACTTTGGCATGAAGAAGATAATGAAATGGAACAACTGTTAAATTCATTGGGTAAGATTATAATTTCGAGTGCGAAATGAAACCTCAGTTAAATATCGTTAATAGTTAACCGGTCATTTAAGTCCGACTTTGTGTCGATAATCAGCAAAAGAAAGAAGATGCAAAAACGAAATGTCGTTTAAATAAAAAACAAGATTTCTACAATATTGAAATTCATATTTTTTTCGATAATGTTTTTGAAAAGAAAAATGGTAAAACGAGTCAATCTGGTCTTCAAGCAGAATGGGAAGAATGGAAGGAACTTAATAAATGGGTTTGCTCCTTCTGTGATATATTATCATCACTTTTGATCTTTTATGAAGTCGACCAATCAACTTTTAATTTCGAAGTGATGAGTGCGCCATATGGTGGCCGTTTTGAAATGACTATAGCTGGTGTCCCATTTTTTGTGCATTTGAAAGACGTAGAATATACACAAAATGGAAAACGATGGTCACAAGTCATGTACATGTATTATCTAATTGGTTACAGAATGAAAAACTGTCACCAGGAGGCACCATCAGAATTCTTTTACAATAAGGTTACTGATAACATTGAGCAAAATAAATCGCCTTTAACCGAAGAAAATACATATATAATGGCACTGGATGGCGATGTCAATTTTATGCCACATTCGCTTGATTTGGTTCTAGATCGACTAACAAGAAATAAACATGTTGCAGCTGCTTGCAATGAAATTCGTCCAATTGGATCTGGGTGGCTTGTCTGGTTTCAAAAATTTGAGTACGCTGTTGGTCACTGGTTGCAAAAGACAACTGAACACGTCTTGGGATGCGTTTTATGTTCACCAGGATGTTTTTCAATTATCAGGAATGAGATTTTAATGAAACTCATTTGGAGTCATTTTGACTCAAGAATACCCTTTTTATTCGATCATATATAACGTTTTAAACCCGGAAAAGACCTCTTCAAAATCATAAACAGAATTAAATATTTGACAATGGAGAATGTTATGGGTCTATATAAAAGTATTGCGGAGACACCAATGCAAAAACTGATGTATGATCAAGGTGAAGATAGATGGCTTTGTACTAGACTCCTCTTAGCTGGTGGACGAATCGAATTCGAAGCTGGTTCAGATTGTGATACTTTTGCGCCCGAAGATCTTGCTACATTTTATAAACAAAGGAGACGGTGGGGTCCTTCTACGACAGCAAATATATGGGAACTGATAACAAATGCAAAGAAAGCTATGTCTAATCCATCGATTTCAATATTTTATCTGATATATCATGCTGTAATGATGTTTATGGCTTTGATTGGCGTATCAACGACAGCAATGATGATATCACAAGCGCTTGAATTCGCAGCCACTGGTGGCGCTGTATTTGAAGACGAAGTCAATGTTTGGGCAGAAATATGGCCAAAATTAGTAGTATTCTTACCAATTTTGATGTACTTTATTTTATGTGGCATCGAGTCAATGCGTGATTATCAACTCAAAGCCGCTTCTTGGCTTTCTGCTGCATATTCATTTTTGATGCTTTACGTTCTCATTGCTCTTCTTGTGCAAGGTATAAGGCAGGGTTCACCAAAAACCGACGGGGCTTACGAAGTGAACTCACCCTATAGTCTATAGTTTTTAGTATTATAGTTATATTTTTGGTTCGGTGTTCGGACTGTTCGCTCAAAATGACAAAATCAGCTGTTCGACATGTTCGGACAATATCAGCAGTTTGACCTGTTCGCTGTTCGGACTGTTCATGCTGTTCGAACTGTTTGCTGTTCGAGCTGTTCGTCAAAATTTGAAAATTTTGCTGTTCGTTGTTTGGACCGGTCGAACAGCAACCGTTCGGTTTTTGGTGGACCCCGGTAAAAGGTGTCCATTCAATCCAACTTTCATTTTCTTTTGTTTTATGTCAGCGATTATGATAATTGCAGCTATACTACATGGCGAATTTATCACATTGATGTGTGGGATCGTCTACTGGCTTTGCATTCCTTCATGCTTTATCTTTCTCCAAATATATTCACTCGCTAATATGAATGATGTAAGTTGGGGAACCAGACAATCCGGTGGAGGTTCTGGTGGTGATCAAAGATCATTTTGGGATCGCTTGTGCTGTAAACCAATACCAGAAGAGGAACCAAAGGAGAAAATAAGCGAAAAGGAATCCGAAGATGCTAAAAAACAATTCGATAGAATGCAAACGGTGAGAAAAAAACAACAATCACAAAAGCGATGGACTCAAAAAACTAAAAGAACTAAAACTCATGGCATAACAAATTTAGTTAAAAAGGCTAAACTAAGTTTGAAACAAATTAATTCCAATGCCGGAGAGAAGGATACAATCGAAGCAATTTCGAACAATTTGTCAAACAAAAAATATTTGAAACAATCGTCGAATTTTGAAGAATTTCAATATGTTCCCATCGATAAGATTAAGTGAGTTCTAAATTATGGGTTTCAGGAGTCCTTTATCAGGACATTATGGACCATAATATTTTATAGCTTAACACCTACGGGACGAGTTTGAGACTATACCGTATAGTCTATACCTTCCACGGGACACACTGTGTACTGCTTAGAAATTTATTGTGGCCTTTTGGAGACTTATTCGCCGTGCTCAAAACAGTCCATCTGATGACAAAGATATTTCAATTTCCGGTTCACTTCCGGTAAAAATTCCCCGAATTTTTAATTGTATCGAGAGTTTTGTCTTGAAATTTTCGGGGGAGTCTCTTGAGCTATTTTGAGCTAACATGTCTATTTCGACCGTTAAAGGCATTTTTTAGGATTTTGGCATTCTGCCACCAGCTTGTCCCGTAGGTGTTAATCGTTTCTTTTATCAATCACATTTTCGTAAAAACTTACTGAATAACTAAATTCTAGTTTCTTAACGAAGGTTCCCTCGAAAGCAAGCTATGACAACAAGGTTGCTGTAGAGCAGCGTATTAAAGAAGATGTCGAATCCGACGAATATTTGAGCTGGGCAGTAGTCAAACAACGTCCCATTTTACTGCGGGAAAATACTAGATGCGTCTCTATGTCCCATTATGAATACAAATTTTGGCTTGATATGACGGATATTAAGACTGGTTATATAAAAAAACAAGACAAAGGTGACGCATGTTCGATCTGAGAAATTTTCATTATTTTTTTTAGATCCCGATAATGCTAATGCGATGAAAGAAAAATCTGATAAAATGACGAGTGAAATGAAAACTTTCAAAAACCGAATGTACCATTCATTTATTTATATCAACCTCCTTTGGATTGTCATCTGCTCTATTGTTCAAATTTTTGGTCACAAACTCAAGATTTATATTTTTTCTGAAGCATTTGTAAGTAACTCTTACTCATTATCAACAGTCAAGCCCAAACTTCAATGAGTTGTTTAGATAAATAGTATATACCCAGAAGATGTTGAAAATGAATGGCACCAGCAATGTCGGTCAAATATGCTTGCTGGATTTCCACCATTTGAATTTTTCTTTCTCTTTTTTTACATCTTGCTCATCACTGTTCAGGTAAATTTCGCCACCGGGCGGTCCGGACGTGTGGTAAATCTTCAACTTTGAGCTTTTAGTTCTGTTGTATGGTCCGACATAGATTTTCAACATTAACTCACTGGCTAGCGGCTATCAATCTAAAGCGTTCTTTCGAAAAAGCACAAAAAGAAGTTTCTCGTCAAGCATCGACTAAATAGAAAAGCTTTTCCTCAAAATATCATCACTGCACATATATCATAATGCAAAATGCATAAAAAATTGAAAATTGACGTTTTCAAAATTATGCCTTGATCTTTGTCTGTTTATTGTTATTTATCAGATGTATTATCAGTCAGAATTTGTTAAAGTACCCGTATATGTTGCCTTGCGAAAACTGGAGTTTCTCGAATCACTCATGTCAATTTCATGTCGCGACTTCCTAGAAATCAATAAAATCACTGTTGCTGGGTAGACACACTTACCTACTCCCGTTCATATCAACCGTCACTGTATTGTGTTGTGATTTGTTAGAATTATTACAATATGGGTTCTTTAAAACGATATGTAACTCGTCATTTTCGTATCTCTTTACTTCCATGTTCTAGGAAATATATTATAAAAGTAGACCATTTACCAAACTTCACCTGTATAAACATGTCCGCTTTCACAATATTCTTCTGGTCACCAGGTTCATTATGAGTCAGTGGAGGATATGTGTTTCCCTTTCGAATAAAAGTCCATATTTCCATCACAGCAACAAAACAAGCAATGACAAGTCCAGCTGCTAAGACACAAAATGCTCCAGCAAAGTTTTCGAGGGTGAACTCGCCCTTAATTGTGTTGTTATAAAAATTTGAATATTAAAACAGGTCATACGGTATGACTCATACCTTTCGTTTCTGTGGACCATTTGATTCTAGAGAACAAGATCCCATTCGACTCCACCTAAATAATCATTCAGAAAACGAACATGAACAATAGACGGCTTCAAAGTATTAAAATCAAATATATATCAGAGAATCAATTCGAGTTACGATTTGTTGGTTTGCATGCTTTACCCTTTTATTCTGGAGGTATAGTCATTCCACCTAGATAATATTTGGTTCACTAAGCATGACTCAGCTGACTTGCTAAATGCCGATTCGCGTGCTTTACATTTTCCGAAGGCAAATTTTAAATCATAATTATTAACAGCTACAAACCATTTATGTTTCATTTTAGCCAACTCGCCATTGTCTTGCATTTCAAGTATTTTCATGCTCATTTCGTCCCTGATGGGATGACCTCGTCGAACTGCAATCCCGTAACCTTTTTCAAATATCGAGCTCTAAAATGATTCATTTATAGATTTAAAAAATATGTTGGACAAAACAGCGCCATCTGGTGCTCACGCCTGGTATTTGTCACTTAACAGTTGCGCTTTTTT
>SCLD01141094.1:0-23118 GCA_004367895.1 Oikopleura longicauda
AGCCAGGCGGGACAAAAGGTCACATATCTCCAGTATGCCATTCGTGGGTACGTTGAGAAGGCGAAAGATGCGAAGAAGCAAGACAAGTGGCATTGTCCAAAGTATCCACAAGTGGTGCGCGAGACTGATAAATTGGTGCGCGTCAAAAAGAAATGGATAAACAAGGAGAATGGATACAAAATGTTTGTAAGTCGTTCCTTTGATGATAGAAAAGCGTCTAAAGATGTCGTCAACGAAGACTACGCCAAAGTAGCGAAGTCAAAATTTCACTTCAAAGAGCATGTTGAAGAGTTCTTTCTCAATGTCAACATGCTCAATCAATCCTCTCGATTGGCCTCAGTCACGCATCGCTTGACGCAGCTGGTGGCAATGGAAGAGTTGCGCCTGTTCTTCTCCAATGAGGCCGTCAGTAGTGAGCAAGTAGTGACAAGTCAATTTGAAAATGTCACATTGCAATCCACCAGTCGTCTTTTTAGCGTCAACTCCGAAAATACCGAACGTGTTTCAATTCTCCAATGCGAAACGCAAAGACACCTACCACCGCGTGTTTCCGGCATCGAGGACACTATCGACATCACCTATGAAAAGCGTAATGCTAGTACCGCACCCATGCGTTCCACGCTCGGCATTTCCCACCCTCCACCTATTATTGGCTCCAATCAATTGGGCGAGGCTGCCTTTTTTATTCCACCATCAATTTGGCATGTTTCGGACAAGGGGCTGACTCACACAGTCGATACGGTCCTTGGCAAGAAGAACAAGGAAGATCAGATCAAACAAATCAAACTACATGTCAAGGAGCACGGTGAGCAAGGATGGCGACAAATTGCGACCAAGAGCAAGGGCATTGGCAAAGTGTCATCCTTTTGTCAGGATCTATTTCGTTCGGATCGCAAGCTAACGAATACCGATCAAATGGCCTCAATTGGTATGCCATTCACCAAACGTGACTTTAATGAAGAAACACTTGAAAACACGCCGCTGTTCATCGATTGGAACATAATTATCGAAAAGACGCGTAAGTTCGTGCAGAACATTATGGAGCCAAAGACTGCAACTGGCGAGTTAATCGAACAACTGTTTTACAGTCAAAAACATCGTGACTTTTTCGACCTTGATGAGCATCTGAACTGGGTGGCAACTACAAGTCCAGAAAATCAATCAATTACTGACAACAGAAAATGGCTCGATAGTCTGCTTAAGGCACCACATGTTTCCCTTCAACCCGACATAATCGCCAATGAAGTGATGGGTCCCTCACCAGGTCTGTTACTTCGTTGCCTGACGCAAGAGTCCTCGTTCGAGTGGTTCAATTTGACGCGAATGGAGTTCATTGGCGACTCTTTCCTCAAGTTGGCAACAACTCGCGAGTTGTACGATGACACGAGCATTGACACGCCTGGCAAGTTGTCCTCGCGTCGCTCACACTACGTGTGCAATGCACATTTGGCCCGGGCAGCTTCCACATTGTTGCTGGGCGAGTTTATGAGTGTGGTCCCATTGACTGATCGTGACAACGTAATCTATCCGTACTTCTCACATGATCAAGTCAAGGGTCAGCCTGCTCCAGTCGAAGTGCAACCCAATATTGAACGTGATTCGGTAATTCAGTGGCATCATGGCATTCCGTACCAATCGATTCAAGACATGAAAAAGCTTGCCGATGTGGTAGAATCACTCATTGGCGCATATTTAGCGACTGGTGGCGAGAAAATGGCGGCGGAGCTTATGAATACGATTAATCGTCACTATATGAGCGAAATGAACCAGACTGAGGATTTTCTTGTTTGTCCGGCGCCACACTTTTGGCCCGATCCAACCGAATCAAATCACCATCTCATTGATCATCGCGAGTATGACGAGCCCAACAAGGACGAGTTGACGTCAATACAACGTATTGAACGGCGAATAAGTGACTCCTTGAAACGTGATTTCGCCTTCCACAACAAGGGTCTTGCTCGTCTGTCGTTGACAATGAAGGGAAAGGATCATGAACAAGACAATGAACGACTGGAGTTCTTGGGCGATGCCGTGTTGGATTATATTGTCGCGTTGGAGTATTACTCAAATCAAGTGGCCTACAATGCTTTGGCGGCGGATTTGGATGTGGGTCAGTTGACAGCAGCGAAGCAAGCAATGACGTCAAATAATTTGTTTGGGTCCGTTGGATTCGTTCACTTGTTCGTTCATCATGCTATCAACAGCAACAATCGCAAGCAACTGTCCCAACTGGAAGAATTCAAAGCCCAATTGAGCACCAAGTACGGAATTGCACTTAATCCCGATTTGAGTCGTGTCTTGTCGAATTACGGTGTGCCCAAAAAGGCGTCACCTGCCCGCTCACCATACTTGCTCGATGTGCCCAAGTGGTTTGGCGATGTTTATGAGGCCGTTTTTGGTGCCATTTGGCTTGATTCGCGACAATCGTTATCAGGAGAGGCTGGCTCAACTGCTGATGTCATAACTAGTATTAGTACATCATGCATATTATCTATCAAATTGAATTATTCTAGATTCCCTTTAAAGGACCTACATAGTCGATAAGTTTGAAACAGCCCCGTTGTAAAGTGGTAAAAGAAATACTACTGAGTCAAATTCAAGACTTGATGCCCTTCGACAAAGACTGTAGCACTGGCGTTGAGAAGCTGTCGTTCAAAAATCTCAACCCGCGCAAATATTGTGAGGAACTTGGCACGGTGGTCGTGACGGACGCGAAGAAGCTGAAGGAAAACACATTGAACAATTATCCCGATTTGAACAACGAGACCAAGTACATTGGCAAGTATGCATGTCGCTTTAAACTCACCAAGAAGGGACAGACAGAGGCAAAGGAGGTGATTGGGTTGGGCTCAAACGAAAACTCGGCTATTTTTAATGCTGCACAACGAATGCTTGCCAAAATAGCCCAATAAACCTGTCACTTCACTTCGCGTGTTGATCATCGTCATTATCATCTTCAGTGCAGACATAAAGTCAAAACAAAGTTGGAGAATGTAGAACGTGTCTCAGTAGTAGAACAGAAAAACCGCGCACATGCTGGTTGTTGCAGTGTCATGGTGGTTCCTCCCTAAGTTTTTAAGTGGCCCATTTTTTCACGTACATTATTTTCTGCCAGATATCGAGGTTAATGCCGCGCTGTAATCAGGATAAGATCCAGTTGCGAGCGCACAACAGCCCCGAATCGAGCGCAATATCTACTATATGAAATTAGATAAGAAACTATTTCGCGTAATCTGTCTAAGTTCTAGTATTAACTACAGCTAAGTAACTGTATCTCCGCCAGTTCAGGCTCAATAATCATGTCTTGCTGGTAGTCGTGTGTCCGATGAACAATGAGCATAGACGATAGTTGTCACACAATGACAGGTTATTAACCCTTTATAAAGTCTGTGATTGTCCCAAGTGAAGCTCAATCTGAAGTAAAGTAGCACAATGTCGAATGTACGTAGTATCGAGCAGTCGAATCTAGTCATTGACTCTAACAAATTGAGTTGAGCACAAGAGAAACATCGAAAATGTTTTATTAATGAGCGGCCATACACTACATATTCGCAGTTATAAATTTGTAATTACAGATTTTTCTGATGTGATTCTTGTCTGTGCTGCTGCTGCTTCTGTTGTGGCGTCGATGGACAGTTGGAAGTGATTATAACTTTAATTAAGTTAATTATTATTCGATGAGAGTAGCGCGATGGCATGCCTGGCGCAGTGCGGTGATAGAGAGACTTTGTTTTCTTTTGACCAAACTACGTCCCGTGTCTATCCACATATACACCCGATGATGACGAGCACATACTCGGCACGCGGCATCAGCCGTACATTATGCACACATAATTTTATATAAAAACCATCAGAGGACAAAAAGGAGGATAGTAGGCTGTATGTCACAATAAGTGACATATTGATGCAACAGCACACGTCGTTTCCCCACGTTTACCAAGCTCATATTGGGCCACAGAGCTGCTCTGCCATTATTTGAGAAAAGTGTGTTTACTAAAATTGGTCAAATCCGAAAGACGGGCGAAACGACGGCTTCGACACCGTTTCAACGAGGAGATAACTACTTTTCCATATTACACAGCTGCAAATATCGATTTTGTATTGTCTTTAGCATCGATTAGTAGATCGCCTGCTATAGAGTCGCCCTTTTTTGTTATAAAGCATAATCGGCGTTGAAATGTTCCATTCTGGATGATCTCTCTGCGCTGGATGTCGACGGTCTCGGGACAGAGACGTCGGGATATGAATAACGAAAAAAGAGAAAAAATAATATATAATTCAGAGTTACCAAATGAAATGATGATTTACTGATGAATGTGCTATGCTCGACTGCTAATTATACTCAAAAGCCATACTTTCAATTTCGCGATGATTATCGAATACAAAATGGCAAGGAGCTAACCAAGGTAACTTGTTAGTTATTCGACGAGTTTATTACGGGCATATATCTCTCATACGGAACAAGGTTTTTATTGCATCTGCCAGTCAAAGTATGCGTGCGTGTTTTCTTTACCAGTTCTTATACGTTGAATGTGAGAGAAAGTATGTCGCGTTTTAGGCGACTCACCAGTAACAGACAGCACCACAAGGGTGGCTTACACCAAGTGGCGACACAATCCGAGCTGCATGACATTTTACTATTACAGAAACAATTCAAAAATGCCAAGCCCCGCAGCCTTGACAACGACATTCTGGTGGATCCGGTGCCCGATAACGAGTAAGTGAAGACGCAAGAAAAATATAGTCGGTCACTGACTCTCTCTCGGAAATGGGCCATTTAAAATTGATTAATGTAACACTGACCGTCAATTATTCAACACTGCATTTCTTGTTTGTATGCCCAGCTAGCGCATCGTCGGTTCCAAGCCCCTTGTCCGCAAGTGTGTGTGTGTGTGCATGTTCTAAATGTGTCCTCCATCGACTGACACCGAGCGCGCATTAATCTCGGCAATCACTCCTTCTTTCGAGTCTGGAAGCCAGTTAGGATAGTCTTGGTCGCCGTAGTAGAGTAGCAACCGATTTAGAGAACAACACACACATAAAGCAACAGCATGCACGAATGGCGGGGCTCGGTGCCACATATGGGGGATACCATGCCAAGCGGGGACGGCGTATCCATTATGCAACGTAATGTTTATCTAAATGTGGTTACAGTGGTAGTTAGGCCAGGACGCCACTTTGAACCGGCGCTCAAACATGTTATATGCACCACGACAAAAAGTTAAATTAAGAAGGAAGACTTCACCAGTCTCATCGACGCGCCTGTTGGACCCGGACGAATCGTACGGCACATTCGCATACACAAATCAGGCCAATCCAGAGTTAAAAAAGTAAGTGACAAGCTTTTCAACTCATCGAACACTTCATTCTCCCCTGTGCTGGTCCCGAAAGTAGCGTTGTGGTCACAAAAATGTCACTTAGAACATAATATGTACTCAGAGCGGCATATTACAGAGAGAGAAAATGTCAGAATAGATGAATCGCGTCGACTCAACCCTAACCGACCTGCTTGATACGGGCCGCTTCGTCAAAAGGTGATTAAAGTGGCTGTTAATTTTTTCGGCGCGACCGCCAGTAGACTGGCAGCGCCGAGTGACAGGACATCGGTAATAGAAATAATCAAAATTGTGGTTTGTCGATTGATCTTCCGATACTACTCGTGTGTGCCTTACAGTTGGCTTCGATACTGGGTTCATTTTTCCATTGCAAAAATCAGAGAATGATATGTGGTGCCATTCAGTCATGTCAGCCCCACTATTTACCAGATAACGGTTGTTTCTTTATCCATTCTTCGTCAATAGTCGTAGTAGTAGTAATAACAGTTTCAAGCAACCTAATCGAGCACCGGCCTTGGAGCAGCAGAGAAACACGCGCAAGCTGCAAAAGTTGCTCGGCTTTGAAAAGTAAGCTTTAGTTTCTTCAGTCCAGAATCGATTTCTTGTTATAGAATGATTTCATTATTGACAATATTTAAACCATTACTATCTACGGTGTACGAAATCGATTTGTGATGCCATTTTCGAACAAAAATAGGGTGTGTGGGACAGTGAAGGGACATAAAGGGGGTAGCAAGAGATAGGAGACTACACTAACATCGGTAATAGAGCACCAGAGAACGACCACCGATATTAACGTGTTTCTTTTATTTTTCCTTATTTTTTCGTCACTCACCTCGCTCCCCGAAAACAGGACGAAAATTATTATTAGAGTAGCCGTCGTCCAGATGAAGAACGAATAGATAAACGGGAAAGGACTCAAACGAGAAAGAAAGTAGCAAAAAAAGAACTCAGTGTAACTGTAGAATTGTAAACGGAAGTTGACTGAAGGAGCACGATCGAAATTGTCTGTACTAACTTCCTCAAGAAAAGACTTAGTGACCGAGTGAGCTTCAAGAGAGTGAGTGAGTGAGCGGGTGTGTCTGGGGTCGAGATAGAAAACACTCATTGAGCAGTATATAGACCAGTTTTTTCATTAAAAATTAATCACTCACTGAGCTGCTCTCTCTCTCTCTGTCGGCTGTATGTGTCGGACGGGTGAAATATGTGGCTTCATCGATATAGGTGTAATTTCCGACGCCACATCGTAATAAAGAAAAAAGAAGAAAAGTCCGATTAGGGATCTCACTCAGTCTAGTAGTGACCGGACCGTCATTTGCCATTCTGAGCTCATCCACACCATCAACAGACACCCGCTCACTCACTCAAGCCCTTCTCTTCGGCTTCTTCACTTGACATGTTGGAGTAGAGTCTACTCCCCCCAATTTTGAATAGCGCCGAATTTATTTTTTTGATCGAACTTGTGTCAAACATTTCCTTTAGGCCCCGTTTAGAACTTAATATTGAGTCCTTGTCAGCGCCGTGTCGTCGAGTTTTTTCTTGCTTTTCGTCCAAAGAGAGAAAAAAATACATAGAGAAAGAATTTTCATCGCCAATTATGACGCAATTATGATGAACACTCACATTGCGTCCGTCCACCCGGCGTAATGTTCAGCAATTCGCTCAGTTCCGCCGCTGTCAAGACGCGCTTCCCGAAATCATCGAAAAACTCAAAGAGCTCACACTCAGCGACGAAAAATGCGAAAACTAATGAAACGTAAGGCACAACGTGATAAGTCAACGTCAATGCTTAAACACGTGGTTAAATGTGTGAAAATAAGCCCAAGACACTCGCATAATCAGACTCGACAAGTCCAGTTGAACTGGCTGGTCAAACAGGGGTGGTGTGTGGTCAGGAGGATGAAGGGGAGCACTTCAGAGATATGGAGCTTCTGGGAGGTGAATCAATACGAAAATGCATAATTTATCGTTAACTTCATTGTGGGCTGGTCTCACTCTTTCGCAACGTGTGTGTGTGTGACTGGAACATATTGTTCCATATTTTGCATACATGCTCATTAGTTATGTTGATTAATTTCGCCTCTTCGGTGTCAATGTTTTAATGTTCCAAGCCATTTATTCCAACAATGATGGGCCCACATGCAGCTTTCAACCTAGTAATAAAAAACACCTCGTTTTCGTCATAATTGATGCGTCTTTCCTTTAAGTCCATAGTCTCATAGACCTTTGAGTCTCGAAGTTGTCAAAAGTGACCCAAGTCATCAACGCATTATCCTTAGTACAGGGAGAGAGTGGGAAGCTTAGTTTTACAGCTGCGTTTTAAGTTATAGAAAAAAGGGAAGAGAAAACAAAAACGCACGGAAAAATGTTGAGCTGCAAAAATTCAACCCTCTGAAAAAAAATACCACACGACAAAATGACCGATGAGGTGCCTAGTTATCATTTGATCGAACGGTAAGATCGTGTTTCCGGGTCGACCTCGAGGGGCCTCGACCAAAAGTATCGCGACCAGTGGGACTGACACAGAAGACTGTGAGCACAGACTGTATGTGTGTGTACATTTTTCAAGCGTTAATTATTAATGCCTCACACACTGCCCGTCGGACACTGTGACGACAAGTGGCGGCCGCGTTCCGTGGGTTAAGTGGGTCACAAACTTTTGGTCATGTTAGTTGGTTCCGGTGGCAGTGTTGAGGCCTGGTTTAGGCGTGAATAATTTTATTTCGTAATTATGACGAGATCGACACGCGCGGACACGCGCATATATCCATTCTCGTCGGTGAAGATGGCGGCGCTGAATGAAAAATGCTTTGTCTTTTGTGTGTCCCTTATTTTTTTAGCTTTGTCTATTCAACTCTGACAGAGTCGATAATTTTTCATTTTATCGAACAGTAGAAAGAAAGAGGAGGAGCAGTGAGAGAGAGAGAGAATTATCTTGCATCTCGCCCCTTTGGCCCAAAACAACCAAGAATGGGATGAGACTGGCCCGAGAGAGTGAGAGAGAGCGCGAGCGAGAGGGGCGATGTGTGTGCCGAGCGTGGACACACAAAGAAATATAGAGCGCGAAATTGAGGAGACTGCGTCGGAGAGCGAGAGTGTGAATGCTGTTGTGTGTAGGGGATGGAGCCTGGAGTTAGATTCTTGAGAGCGGCATGAACGGCTGAAAATATTACAACACACACACGTTTTCGGTATAGCTAGAGAGAGCAAGAGAATGACACGAAGATCGGAACAGTAATGGTACCGTAGTTTGGTGTTTGGATGATCTCGGTCTCGTCCTCCGTTGACGACACCAACCAAGATGTTGTTGCAAACAAGCAACTGGACAACAGTTCACAACAGTTGCCCGGGCTGGCAACGCACCAGAGCAACAACAGACCGAGGCCAAACGGCATTTATAATAAGACAAATTCGTTCACTTCACAACTAAGCACACCGAGCTCGTCACCCCCGATTGGAATACGGTAAAAATATCCGAAACAAAAAAAATGTAGATGACAAAACGAGATTAGAGTAATGCCACGAGGTCATAGGTCACTCACACCATTCGAACAGTTTAGTTTTACAGCCGGCGGACAAAATAGCCGGTGCGCTCACAATTGAAGTGTCAAATTAAAATACCTGACCACTCGGTAATGGCGGCCAAAGGTTATCGCGGATCATCGTCAGTTTGATCACCTCGCGGGTTAATGCCCGACATGATTGTCCAGTTAATTAGCCGAGCTATATAATTAATTTTCTTGGATGGTGGTCAACAAACAAAAAAGAGACTCACAAAAGACATTTCCGCATGTGTTACTGTATGAGCATGCGAGGCTCATTCTATGACACTCTCAATCAGTCTAATTTAGAGTGAGGTTGACTCCTCCCCCTTAATTCCAACAATTTTGGCATCGAAGGGCCAAAACTCGGCACCAATCATCTAATATGGTTAATTAAATTAACGGTTTATATATTTATAAGTGTTGCCCCGAATATAGCCAAGCAACACCCGTGGAGGGTTATATTTTCGGGCTCGCGGCGCAATTAGCTAGATTGAAGAGTCTGATCATCATCACACACAGACACATGCATACAAACACTATTCGACACTTTACATTGTGGCACTACAGCCAAGTTTGTTGGTTTTTGCTTGTAAACACGGTTTCTATTTCGAACATGTTTGGCCTGCCAAGAGAAAAACCCATAAAAAAGTGAGCTATTGCTAAAGTTATGCACTAATCCATATCCGCAGTAAGAAAGAATAATGTCGTTGTTGGTGTGTGTGTGTGTGTGTGCGTGTTAAAAACCTTAGAGGAACCTGTCTTTTTGGGCGTTCATGAAAGATTGATTATGTCGAACGTAGACTCACTCACACATAGTGTGTGTGTGCACCCGGGGTAGGGCTAAATGGAAATTATTCATTTGAAATTATATTACGAGCTTACGTTGTCCCTTCTTCTGTGTTCGCTTCGGTTCAACCCTAACACGACGTACACATGTACGTTTGAAATTTCATTAACGGAGAGTAAGTTACCCTGTTCCGACACACTTGGCCGCGACAATCGGCCCGATCCCATCGATATACACTTTCTTACATGACACTTCACATGGCACTTGAAAAAAGTAAAACTGGATAAAAACTGGGCTCAACCGGGATTTGAACCCGGGACCTCTCGCACCCAAAGCGAGAATCATACCCCTAGACCATTGAGCCGTTGTGTTAAAGGCCGCCCGAGGGGTCTTATGTACTAAAAAAAACTTACACAATCCTTCAGAGCTGCACCTCGTCCCGCAAGTGGAGACAATTCACGCAACTACGACGAATCCGGCCTAAACATAACTCAATCTAACAATGGTAAATATTCTTAGGATTTACCACGACATGATTCAATCGGTTTATGTTCAGATCGAAGCGAACCACTCGAAAATGGCAATGAACGTGTAATTATTAATGTGTCTGGGTTGAGATTCGAAACACAATTGGGTACACTGAACAAATTCCCCGAATCCTTGCTGGGCAATGCGGAAAGGCGGAGAAAGTATCACGGAACGGGATTTGAGCACTTAATTTGACACACTCATAAATCACCATTGATTAGGTTTGCACCACATCATTTGCGTTGGCGCAAGTTTATGGCCCACGAGTGAGCGTGTGTTTTGTTTAATTAATTTTGTCGTTGCTATTGTGTTCGGTCTTCAGCTTTAAGTTTCTTAGATTTATCGGTGCTAAATCCAAATTTAAAGATCCGCTTCGGAAAGAATACTTTTTCGATCGCAATCGCCCCAGTTTCGACGCCATCCTTTATTATTATCAGTCGGGCGGGAGGCTGAGGCGTCCTGTAAATGTGCCAATTGATGTCTTTACTGAAGAAATTAAGTTTTATGATCTTGGTGAAGGTGCAATGGAGAAGTATAAAGAAGACGAGGGGTATATAAAAGAAGAGGCCAAGGTGAGTGTCACTTCCGCATGCTTTACCACCTGTGGTTAATATATTAAAACGCGGTTTCTAGCCTTTGCCAGATCGACGTTTACAGCGACAGCTATGGCTGTTGTTTGAGTATCCCGAATCTTCATTATGGGCGCGTGTGATCGCCGTTATCAGTGTATCCGTAATCCTACTATCAATTGTGTCCTTTTGTCTTGAAACGCTGCCCGATTTCCAGCACAAGATTAAACCGCTTAAATGTGAAATGCTCAATCAGACAATCCCTGTAAATGGGTCCATGCTCGAAAGCATGAACGTGATCAACTTGACGGGGTCAATGAATGCGACCACCAACGTCACCAAGACCACACGCGTCTGCAAACGCTCGGCGCTGACCGATAATCCATTCTGGCTCATTGAAACATTTTGTATAATCTGGTTCTCCTTCGAAGTCGCCGTTCGCTTCGCCTCATGCCCGTCGAAGAGTGTCTTTGGACGTGACATTATGAACATTATCGACATTGTTGCCATTCTACCCTATTTCATCACACTGGCAACGCGTGAAGACGAGAAAACACTTGTCAAAGCGGAAGCAGAAGCAAGTAACGAGGGCAGCAACAAGGTAAGTTATTTCTTTCAAAATCGTCACTGCTACTACGTCTCATGTAGTCAATGTCACTGGCAATATTGCGAGTGGTTCGATTGGTCCGCGTGTTCCGCATTTTCAAATTATCGCGCCACTCAAAAGGCCTCCAAATCCTTGGCCAAACACTGAAGGCCTCGATGCGTGAGCTGGCCTTGCTCATTTTCTTCCTATTTATTGGCGTCATCCTGTTCTCAAGCGCCGTCTACTTCGCCGAGGTCGACTCGGAGCGGGGCCAGTTCAAGTCCATCCCCGACGCCTTCTGGTGGGCGGTGGTAACGATGACGACGGTGGGCTATGGCGATATGATCCCCGTGACGCCCCAGGGCAAGTTTGTCGGCGCGTTATGCGCCATTACGGGCGTCTTGGGCATTGCGCTGCCGGTGCCGGTCATTGTCTCGAATTTTAACTACTTCTATCATCGTGAGACGGAAGTGGATACCGAGGCAACTGCGATGCCGCAGAGCATCCGAATACCAAAGTGTCCGTCGTGGTTCCCCTTTATTGGTGGACGAAACGCTAGTCCAAGTACCAGTCGTGACTCGGAGCCTTTTATACCGCGCAAGCAAACGGTTATAACCGAAACTGGCGAGACCATCTTACAGCCACCGATTGAGAGCGATGTCTAATCATTATCAAAGGTAACACCTATTTTTTAACCATCCTCAATTCCAAAAACATACACAGACCGATCAGTGGTCACTGCCCAAATAATGCCAAACGTGAGAAGAGAAAGAAGGAAATAATAAAATGGCCTGGCCGAGTTCAATATTCTGTATCGTAATAGAGCTCTACACAAACACAAACATTTTTTTGGATTTTGATCAACACCAACACCACCGAACACATACAGTTTTATTTGACTTGAAACAAAAATGCGCTACCGACGTCCTTTCGACAACCAAAAAACTAAAAACCTGCAATAGATATTTACCAAATGGTATCTCGCATAGTACCATGGCCTTATAACATATACATACAATAAAACAAAGAAAAACTTTTGTTTTTTTGTGTTTATTTTTCAAAACTGAACTGTGAAGGCGTACTGTGTGAACTTTAGAGAGATACAATGGTTAAGAAGTGTGCAAAGGGGGAATGGAATGGCACAGAATTATGTACAAGTAACTTTAAAAAAGTGTTCAGTTTCTCACTCAGTAACAATCAGCAACGCCTGGCACTGCTCGCGTCTGCCAGTAAAAACGGGGAAATTGAGTCCCGATTCAATGTCGAGCGTGTGCTTCGTGAGCGTTGTCGCTGTTGTCGATTTCTTTCTCTCGCGAAGACTCATCTTGACCCAGCGTTTGAGTCCGTGGTCGCGATGAAATTTGCGCTGGGAGCCCGCCTCGAGATGAATGTGATTTCGTCGTTTTCGGCTGCGCGAGGCCGTCTGCGAGACGAAACTGGATGATGAGCTCGATTCGTCCGGCGGTGAGCAAGTTGAGTGGACGCGGCTTTGTAGATAATCTTCTGTCTTCTTACATGATGGCTCCAGCACTGAATTTTATATTTTGACAATGTTGACACATTTTTCGTTGATTTTACCTTTTTCTATATTCGAACGCGAGCGCAATGACTTGGCAATGTTGACCTTGAAATCAATCTGGCCGACAATCGTTCCAGGCGCCAGTCGAAAGGCAAAATTGTAGATGGAGCGTTTCTTCGACGGTACGAGATTGTAGTGATAGCGCAGTTCAAAACTGGACTCGTGATGACCGCACAAGTTTGTGTAAATCTAGTCACGTAAAGTTATGTTTTTTCAAAGGTCAGATAAGTACCGTTAACACGCGATAGTCCAGACCGCGCAGTGTCTTTGATCGCCATAGTTTTGCCGTCATTTGGCCTTCTTGTGTTGAGTTCTTGAATATTTGGTTGCAGTTGTTACAGTCCTTCACCACAGCTTGATACTCGTGTTCTGGCTCAATCAGCATGTTGAACTTGGAAATGACTGAACAAAAGTGTTTTTGAGGTTGCACACGCACCTGTCACAATAAAAAGAGCTAATTGACGTTGACGTTATTTTTCTTACGTCAATCTAACTTACCAGCAGACTTGGGCACGACCAGCGTAAGTGGTACATCGCGAGAGTCGCCATCGAGGACGGGATCAAACTTGACGTTAAGCTTGACTTGGACGGCGCCGTTCGAGTCAATGTCAACTGTGACGTTGTACTGTTCGATGTCAACCTCAGGATAGATGAAGTTAGACTCGCACAGAAAAGCACGTTTTGTCGTACATTTTGCGCCGAGCCAATGACGTGCATTACCTCTGAAGTAAACCTGGTAACGTCACAAATTGAGATGTTGAGTTTACCTTTTCATCAAGACACAGTTCTCGTCAATTGGCCATGTGCCATCAACGAAGTTGGCGTACGAGTATGACGACGAGTCTGAGTGGTGCCAGTTCCATCGCTTGCTCATGCCAATCTTGTTGAGCCCGATCCAAATGCTCTCGTCGACCTTCTTTTCTTTCAAAAACTCTCGTACGTGGCCCTCTTTGCTTCCACAATCAATTGTAACCAAGTGGCCGCCATTCTTCATGCAGACCCGTGCCGCCTTCTCCCAGCGCAACTTTTCGGGATGATAAATAAGACCGTGCTTTGCTGTCCACTCGGCCAAGGAAAATGCATCGACAGCAATTGTCATCAATGAATACAAAACTAACATTTTTATTTTTCTCTTTGTAAGTGTGATTATAGTTTATTGAGAATGTTGCTTACTAATTGAGGGATTCGTGTGCCTTATATAACACACTCAGATAGAGACAAGAGGGGCGCTATAACTGGGTCCTCCATGATGAATACGATGATAAAAATCAACGATAGGCTTTTGCCAATAAATTCATAATCATCAGTATACTCAACACGTGCGAGGGTCTGGGGTCTCGTGTGAACCCTGTCAGCCCCCTCTAATCATTAAAGTCTACTTTATAATATCACTTGAAAGAAGCAAGAAACAGTTTCTTAGAAACTTGAAGCGTTTCTTGTTATCTAGTCATCATTTACGATATGAGAATCATTGATGATATGTACCATAAACTGAATGTCAAGTTGTTGTTGAACAACAAGAAGCGTAACACAGTAACCTCAAAATACCGCTCAGGAACTTGGCCTGTCAGATTTATTGTTACACTTTCTGGTCAATTTGAACAACACAGCAAACTTCAGTGTGTTTATTTTTTGTGACGTTAACCAAATGTATATCAAAATTGAAAAATGTATCACATTCAAATTTCACATGAATGATTCGGCCACATGAAATTTATCAATGCAATCATTGTAATTTAAGCATCTGCCGTTGAATGGGCACTTAATGACACAAGCAATGACCGTGTAATACCTTAATGTAACATTATGTCTGATCCTACTCGCGGAATTTCAGCTGTTGAGAAGGCATGTGGCAAACCCATGTAACCCATTTTTGAAGCCCACCCTTTTTACGAGCTTATCAGTATTTATGCAGTGACAGGCGTGAGTTCCACACATGCAAACATGCGCGGAATGTGACCCGTAGTCTTAGTCACCAAGATAAGTTAAACCTTCGCCTTTCACCGTACCATGCGATGATTCAATGGTCAGGTTCACCCAAGGTCAATTAACAGATTAAAACTCATCATTTTATTTTTTCACACTCATAGATTCTCATCGTGATGAAGCCTTTTTAGGCATGATCCAATGGCTTATTCACTGATCAACCTTGTACGTCGTCAATTATCACTTCAATAGACTAATTAAACACATTCCTAACAAACCCACATAATTAGACTTGAGTCAAGATTATCTTGATCTTTCGAAAGTGTCTCGATATCGTTGGATTAGCCAATAATTAGGACTGATTGTTTTATTGAGCGCCGTTTTTTTATAACGATTTCAAGGCAGATAATAAGTGGGGGATGTCATGTCGGTTGACTTTGTATGAGGCGGCTTGTTTGTTGGCATGTTTTGAGAAGACTAAAACATCATCACCAGCAGCACCATCACTCGGGCGTCTAGTTGAGTTGGATGCATATTTTTTAGCGGCATGATATCGTGGTGGTGGCAGTGGCGCCGGCGGAATGAACTTGACTTTCGGCTTGACCGGTACAATAGGTCGAATGCCCTTGATCAACAGCTCAATAAGTACAATATTGAGTTGGTACTTGTTCAAGACATGCTTTCCACTGCCGCTGCCATTTCGCTTGAAGAGATTGCGTTCAATAAGAGACGTGCGTCGAAGTTCCATTTTGCGATATTTCAGATATTGTGTGATTTGACGCAGGCTGTACTGATGAAACAATCTCTGATGAACCTCTGAGAGGAGGCACACTTCTTCGGCGCCCTCGAATCTGACCCAGCCAAGTGAAATGTTTCTAATCGGCAGCCTGAAGAAAATCATGTTTTGTGTTCATCACTGCACAGCATGCGCCACATTTATAAACCGTCAGAGACACCATTCATAGTAATTTTGGTGGTGCATGACAGCTGCTTGAGTCATTGCCATGCCATTATGGCATGTGTGACGGAACATTAATCCATTTTAAAAATGATTAGTCAACCAAATGTCATTCAAAAAACTGCTACGGAATTTCAGTGCCGCCTTGAAGTTACAGACCTTGATCGAAGTCTGCATCAAACAACATGACTCATCGCAAGTCTAATTTTTTCGCCAGTGACATAGCCAAGTTAGTGTGGGTTAAAAAAGTGCGAGTAAAAAAAGTGAACAAAAAATGGAAGAATTGAAAACTTATGCAGCAAAAGTTCCAGACAAAGCCATTCGCTTTCTCAATGAGCGGCCCTTGTGGCAGAAGATCACGTTGGGGTCCAGTGTCGTCGGCTACTTGTATATTCGCTACAAGTGGATGGCGTTGAATGGGTGCGGTGTTGATGTTGTTCCGCCAAAACTACTGACATTCGGTACCACTGGTCAATACTTGACTGGCGAGGGAGTGAAAGAGTTTGCCCATAATGAGCTGTTGAAAAAGAACCGTCGGACGATTGGCTTTTATCGATTGACGACGCCCGTTATTTTCACCATTGATCCCGAATTGATCAAACTCATCTTCACCACCCACTTTGGCTCGTTTCCCCATCGCAACCCAGCATCGGGCTCGATCGGCGCTGGGCCCATTTTTGGCCATACACTCGATATAATCAGCGATATGGTCAAGTGGAAACGGCTGCGGTCGACTGTGGCGGCTGGTTTTTCAACGCGTCAGTTGAACGAAATGATTCCGTCTATTGATGAAGCCATAAGTAAGCGAACTTTTTTTTATTAAATATTGACATTATTATCTGAATAACAGCTCGCTTTGCACTGTCATTGAAGAAGTTAAACAATGAGCCCATTGATGGCAAAACGGTGGCGTCAAAATTTGCGGTCGACGCCTTTACCGCCGCCACATTCAGTACGAATGTGACCGATGGTATGGAGACGATTCAAGATTTTAGCAAGTCGCCAATGGTCGAGGCAATTTTGAAGTTGATGGATCCAACAATCAAGTGAGTTTCGCTGTTATCAAGTACACGTTTAACTTACTGATTAGACTTCTTATTCCACTAATGATTCCGTATGGTGGGGAGTTGATGGACATGCTGGGTCTCAATGTAATGGACTCAAAGTGTGTCAAGTACTTCGAAAACTTCTGTCGTCAACTATTCGACCAGCGCAAGTCCGCTGCTGGCGGCCGGACCAATGATTTTTTGAATTTGATGAGTAAGTGGTGTACTGCCTTCTAAGTTGTAATTTATGGTTAAAGTCAAAAACGAAATAAGCAATACGACAGGTGCCACAAAGGGTCTGACTGCCGACGAGATTATTGGCCTGATTTTTGTTTTCTTCGTTGCCGGCTATGAGACAACAGCGGCAACAATAACCTCAGCTCTGTATCTACTCATGTCGAATCGCCAATACATTGACAAAGTTCGCGAAGAGGCCGATCGCATCGTCATAAGTGATACGCACTCGGTGAGCGAAGAGAGTATGCCGTGGACTTGTGCAGTGATCAATGAGGTGATGCGCATGGCATCGCCAGTTGCGATGCATCTTCGTGTTGCTGATTTTGAGGGTTTCAGCGAGTTGCCCTTGAATGGTATCACCTTCCTCGATAAGTGCAATGTGGAGATCCCGGTTGATCTGCTGCACATGAACCCGGACTACTGGCAGAATCCGACCCAGTTCTACCCAGAGCGTTTCATTGAAAACCCGGAACTCACAAAAGAATGGTTTTTCATGCCGTTTGGTGCCGGGCCACGAAACTGTGTTGGTATGCGATTGGCCCTGCTTGAGATTCGACTTGGGTTATTGCGCATTCTACAGAATTTTGATGTCGAGTATGTTGTCTCCAAATTGAAATTTATGGTTTATACACTCATTTTTTAAGGTTTGCCAACGACTCTAAAGATGTCAAGATTACACGGAATCAGTTGACTTTCATCGCGTTCGAGCCGAAGAATCCCGAGTTTACATTCAAGCCAAGGGAGTAGTTCAGCCAAACTCTTCCCAATAAGAAATTCTTATACTATAATTCTATTGTACACATGTGACAAAATTTTTGCTACTAATAATTCCAAATAAAGATAATATCGGCGATCAATGACTACTTGAAAAAAATTGCAGTTATTCATACATGGTTGAACATCCGCCGAATGAATCATTGACTTTGCCCGCTGGCAGTCATACTACGAATGACAATATAACTTTTATTTTGTACCCAGAACGTAAAATGGAAGGATTGGAAAATCCGGCGTTCACACCCGAGGAACAGAATGAAAGCGAGCTCATTGTCGAGAATGATGATAATGACGATGAGCTGAGAGAGTTGCCACTTGAGCCGTACACACGAGTCTTGTACGTTTTGACATGGCCCGCGTTGAAAATTCACGAATGTGTTGATGAGCACTTTTGCCGAATCAAAATTGTGGTTTCGTATGCCGCTCAAATCGCATGGTTGATATTTCTTATTGTTGCAATGGCGAAGGACTTTCTACGCGCATTGCCAGTTTTTATTGTGACGTTGTTGGCGTTGCTTTATTCACATTGTCGTGGAGTTATATCACGTATGGCGAAGAAGACAATTGACAAGTGTCACAATGATCAAATTATGTTCTACGTGAAACTGGCAACGGGCTTGATAATCATACTCGTGCTGATCGGCATGCTTATTTATCAAGTGGCGACAAACCCGATCTGCTTGCAATCTTTAATAGGTCTAGTTGCCATTCCAATGGTTGCTCTAATGTTCTCGTCAAATGCGTCACGAATTCAATTACGTCCTCTGGTCTTTGGCCTTGCCCTTCAAGTCGGCCTTGGTCTCGTCTGTTTCCAGCTGCCACCCGGACGCGATGCTATTGAATGGGTAGCCAGTCTGGTGCAGAATATTATCAAAAGTTCAAATGTTGGCGCCTTGTTCTTCTTTGACGCCTCATTCTCGCCCACTTCACTTGCCTTTGGTGTCATGCCAATTATTTTATTCATTTCAATCTTGATTCGTCTACTCTTCCACTTGGGTATTATTCCGGCCGTGTTACGTATTATGGGCGCTTTTGTCCGTGGTATGATAGGCATAACGTCGCCCGAGGCTCTCTCGGTCCTTGGGTCGATGTTCCTCGGGCAAATTGAGACGTTGATGCTCATTGCGCCCCTGTTGCATCGGCTTACCCCAGCCGAGTTGATCACCAGCATTGGCGCCGGGTTTGCCTCAATTTCCGGCTCAGTCCTGTTCGCTTATATTGCCATGGGGATTAGCGCATTTGACTTATTCACGGCGACGGTGACGGCAGTGCCGGCGACGATTGTAATCGCTAAAATAATTCAACCCGAGATTCATTTTTCACGATTTCAAGATGAGGATGTTCAAGTTGATCAAGACGATTCAAGTTTACTAGATTCGGCCATGAAAGGTGCTCAGAACGGGTGCAAAGTTATACTGACGGTGTCAATGATTTTGATCGGCTTTTATTCGGTGCTTTCATTGTTCGACGAATTTATAGGAAAAGATTATGACAATTACTTGTTCTTAACAAAGCTTATACATATATAATATATGATAACGCATCAAAGTACAAGAGTATCAATCTTGATATATAGAGTACGTGTTCAGCTTGGTTGACGTTGATGGCTTCTCGTTTGAGCAATTGATGGGTACTACTACAGAACACGCTTACTTTATACTCACATATACATTCAGCATACATTTTCACGCCCGTTGCTTTTATGATTGGCGTACCATGGGCCGACAGTTTCGCCGTCGGAAGACTGATTGCCGTCAAGCTTGTCTTCAACGAGTTTGTCGCCTTCAAGCCAGGGATCGAATGGCTAAAAATTAATGGCCTACTTTTTGATTTTCACACAATGTCGATCCGTGGTACTAAAGGAACTTCACGAGCTGACGACAATATCGGCACGCGCGCGACAATTGGCAACGTTCAGCCTGGCGAGTTTTGCCAACTTTTCGTCAGTTGCAATCATCCAAAGCGCAGCACCTGCTATAAATAACAAGCTCGTTCTGGCTGAGTCGACTGTTTGGAAGGCACTCTTGGTTGGCGTATTGTCATCGTTGTTCAATGCCACAGTCGCAGGCCTGATCCATCCATTGCATATTGAAAACGAGTTTGGAAATGTGACTGCTATTTAACCCCGTACATATATGTAAAATAAAGATATGAGTATACCGAGTAAATGTCCATTTGATCAAGCCAAGCGTGAATAATTAACTGAGCTTATAAACGGTGTGTTTAAAACGTTTCCTCACTTGAAAGTTTAATGTTGTCGCTTGTTTTACTCGCCACGGCAGCAAATGGACGGATCAACATACAGCTCGACAGCTCAGGCGGTCTAATCACTGGCGGTGGCAATGGTATCATCACGGACACGTTTGGCCCTGGTTTATCGGATCGCGGTGGAGCGAGACCTTTTCCCTCGCTTACAACGCCAGCGGTTGCCGAGGAAGCACCGCCACCGTTTATTGACATTGTTTTGACGCCAACAGTTGTGCCTGATCCTCTACCGATGCGTAAGTTGACCAGTAAATTGATTGTTGAGTGTAAGGTTACTAGCAATTTACAAGCGATATCCGCCTGGAAATCTGCAAGAGGCCTATCTTAAATGCGAAACAAATGGCGGTGAATTGGCGGCGCCAACCGATAAAAAGTCGAATGCGGCATTGAAATTGTTCATGAAGAAGAATCGTCTCAGTCGAGCGTGGTTGGCGATCCAGGATACAGGCGGCGGATTTTACAATCCGATAAGTCCGAACAATATCTATCGTAACTGGGCGCATCACAATGCGCTGGCCGGGCCGAATGCGGCACTTGGCAATATAACGGCGAGTCATAGTTTTATCAAAATAAAGTTGCCCGATCATCGACCCGTATGGTTGTCCCGCGGTGCACAAGAGAAACGTCCGTTCATATGCGTCAAAAAGACGTCTTTTTACAAAGAAGAAGACACAGTTGATGCACCGATCGGTGTGCCCAGCTGGGGATTTGGTCCACCTTCGCGTGGACCATCTGGCTTTGCTGGTAATCGTTTACCCGGACGTGGTCCGCTACTGATTATAGATAAAGATCCGGCACTCCTGGGTGACGACGAAGATCCTGGTGGATACAAAAACACAACGACCACATGTCGCTCCGAATGGGTGAAGTCATCGCGTTACTTTAACCGTAACGTCTGTATGAAGTACTTCCCCGAACCAGTGACATTTAATCAAGCGTGGAAAAAGTGCGCCGGCATTGAAGGTTATATACCGTGTCCAAAGTCGGGATTTGAAAATGATGACATGCGCGATGCGCTGAACCGTGCAGTACAGGATGAAATGGCGAAGTTGGAAGATTATGCAGCAATGGGGGAGCTTCCCGAGATTTGGCTCTCGGTAAAGAAAGTGGGCGACAAGTGGAACTGCAAAGATCCAACCATTACTGGAGAATTACCGGAACATTACTGGGGTTTCAAGGACGAAAAACCCACGGTTACCATCACGGACAAGTTTAATGACGTCAAGTACAATTTCGACACCGAAGAAATGTTCAACAAAACGACACAAACGTGGGAAACCCAACGGAGCCAACGCATCCAAGCCGTGATGAATTCAAATACAGGTGACTGGACAATGGCGCGGAATGATTGGAAATTTGACACAGTCTGCCAATTCCGAACAAATGCCATCGCCAAGGCAAAAGAGGGTTTGGCCGGCGACACTCAAGAAAGTGGCCTTGTCTTTATCCCGGAGGGCACATTCGACTACAGCTCGGCAGTCAAAGCTTGTGACGTTCGTGATGGCGTCTTATATAACCCGGAGACGACGGTTCAGCGGAAAATGACGTTAAAATTTATTGAACGTGCAAGAGCCGACGACTATGTTCGAGTAACCGGTCAACAGCCAAACCAATGGACATTTTATGGAACACCGGGATATTGGGTTGGCTTTAGCCAAAATAAACTTGATACGACTGCTTTCGCCACCAATCCCGAATCGGTTTCACCCCGGGCAGGTCGAATGGTGCCCGATATTCAACAATCATATGGTCGCGGCTGGTACAGGGGCGAGGAGTACCACCAATCGGCGCATTATAATGGCACGAAAGAAATGAGTCAAGTCTCGCATCCAATTTTCAATTCATATGCGACGTTACGCTTTCAACAATCCTACACAATGCAATTGGAATCAATTGAACGCGACAATCGCGACCGCTGGAATGCGACAGGCGGCACGTCGACCAATAGGACACTTGATGATACAGTCTACTGGGGCACGCAGCTCGGGACGCAGCGGACGCGTGTCTTTTGCGAGATAAAAGCATCGCGCACGCGCATGTTTGGTGAAATGCCGTGTAAGGGCAAGACGGCGTTTGAGGCCGTCTACTTTGACCGAGTGTGCCTCCACATGAAAATGGACGAAGTGTTCACTTATGATGAGGCGCAGGCGTATTGTGAAAAGTTAGACCCAAAAGCGTACATTTGGCTACCGCAAAGCACCAATGAGGAGCGGCATGTCTTCAATTTATTTGTTGCTCGGGTAAGTCGTTATTGATTAAACTCTTGGGTAAAACGTTTAAATTAGATGAAAGATCTTAATTTGGAGACGCAACGTGCCCAATGCAGCAATAACCGCATGATGTGCCACTTCACGGCACTGTGGGATCGGATCACTGCCAGTGACTTCGCCGACGGTGGCTACACCCGCATTACCTGGCTCGGGACGCGAATGGGCCATAAAAGTGGCTCCGTCTCAAAATGGGTGCTCCCGGCTCCGAATCGATTTGGCGCTAAAGAAATGGTTTATTTCTTCGATTTTAAACTAATTCACTCAAAGTATTTTCACTAGTCACTCACTAGAAACACATACACAAACTGGCGCGCAGAGAGGGCGCCGACACCGGCCGAGGTGAAGAAATTCGCCGGGCCAGGCGTCAAACGCACTCAGGTCATCTATCACGAGGGCGTGTACAAGAACGATTACCCGAGCGGGCGGCATGGCGTCCTGTGCAAGCCGAAGAGTGACTCGCCCCTAGCAGGTAAGAGCACAATGCCCAAGCATTATATATATAAATTCCGAACAAAAAAGGTTTGTTTCATTTTTATTTTATTTTTTGTACAAATAATAAAAGTTAACATGATTATCCGTTATGTTGGTTGTTGCATGTGTGTTTGATTTTTTTGGGTAACTCAAATTTATAAATACGAGCCAGTGTGTAAGGGTGTGTGTGTGTGTTTGTGTTGGTGCATACGTTGAAGACAAAGTTGAAGACAGATTTTTT
>SCLD01141205.1:0-23109 GCA_004367895.1 Oikopleura longicauda
TACGTTTATTCAGTTTACAAAAATATTTTTAAACATCTTGGATCTTTTTCACAAGTGACAGAAAGTCTTCTGACGACAGTTCATCCAACTGTTCCATCGTCATGCCAATGATGGACTCGATGCTTTGCGTCATTTGGCGCGACATGTCGAGCAAGTCCGTCTGGGGCACGTTTTCCAGCACTTTCATCGATTCGGCAATGTTGGCCGACCAGTCGCCAAATTCAACATCGGGCGCAATGGTACGCAGTTCGGCGGCGAGCTGCTCCATGTGAGCGTTACTTTCCATTTCCATCAACTTGTAGGCCAACGACGCCGTGTACTCGGGGCCGAGCTCGTTCAACGCATCAATTGAGGCATTGAGTGACTCCTCGTCGATGTCCTCCTCGGCCGAGTCGGGAAAAGAGGCGACGAGTTGGTTGTTGACATTGTCGAAGACGCTCGAGGCCTGGGCAATCTGGTTGGCGGTATCCGCAGGTTGGAAGGTGAGTGGTTGGCCAGCGGCGAGTGTGATGAGGGTTGCGATGATCTTCATTGTTGGTTGTTGTTGTTTGAAGCTGGTGATTGAAGCTGGTTGGTGTTATACTTTTTCGTCTCCACATCTTTCCTTTTATACTGTTACTTGTGGCGCCCTATCACTGATAGTGGTGCTACAGTAGCGCTAGTAGTCCATGCGCAGAACATCTCAGAATGAACTAGTTAAAAAAGCCTATGGAACCTGCTGGACTGTTGGCAACAACCGGGACAAGTGCTGCCACGTCATACCGCTTCATTTCTTGCTTTTTAATAATGATGATGATGAACTACTAATAAACTTGGGCTCAAGCCCATGCTCAAGTCTGTCTCTCGTTTCGTTTTTTTACTTTTGCTTCCGTCGCTATATTGCAGTTGTCGCGAGCAAAAAAATATTTGTTGATCAAAACACGAAACTTTACCAAAAAACGTAATCTGCCGTAACACTCAGCTAGAAAAGCACACGTTAACGGCACACAAAAAAAGAAATCGAAACAAGAGGGCCCGAATTAAGAGATCATTAACCAAATAAACAATAAAAGTGTTCTTCGTGGCTTGTGTAAACTACTAAAAAATCGAAACACACCACAGGCCAGGTGGCGCCCGAGCGACCAAAAACTGTATTATCCTCCTCCGCACACCGCTTACCGTGTTCACGTGTTGGCACGGGGCCCATATCCGAATAGGCGAGTACCGAAAAAACGAAACAAATTACCGTTTTTCTTATCAAACATTGCGAAGCTTACTCGACTGAATTAGATAAACAAACAGAGATAAGATAGAGATGATACTGTTTCTTCTGCTGATGATGATGCAGATAGTAATGGCAACGCAGAAAAGCCGCGCGCGAAGCAGATGGGATGATAACGACTACCACAGGCGCAAGTATCGCTCACTAGGTACTTGGGGTCATACGCTTCACTATTATGTGCTGCACATGGGTTTTATATATTCGTATTTGATATTATGTCGATATTATAATTCGTGTGCCTATCATTAAGTTCGAATAAAAAATAACGGCAGATGATATGATGACAATGTCGTCATAATGCCATTCAAGTATGATCTCATAAATTAAAAAGAGCGACGTCTAACAAATCAAGAAAAGGCATTCGACGATCTGGTTATACAGCTGTCGCAGACGGAGCAACACTACCGCGGAATGCTTGACAGCTTCTCAATCACGCTGGACGAGCGCATTCGACAGTTGAACGAAAGGAACACCTAGTTAACCACGTGTAAATTATAGGGATAGAGCCCCGCTAAGAGTGTGTGCGAAAAAGACACCGGCTAGCCACCACCATCTAGCCGCTACCACTACTACCACCGCGCCACTACCACTAAAAAAATGCGCGAAAAAAAGTTTCAACGTCAAGTTTTCACTTTGACCATAAGACGCGATTTACTTTTTTGTCAAGTCGAAATATTTCCAAAATACATGCGTTTTGGCCAATCCCCCCACCACAAAAACATACCGTTTATGAATTTGACTTTCGGCCTGGTCAGGGTCAACCCAAAATAAAGGCGTAATACTGTGGTTTTATAATCAACATTATAAACACGCGTAGATAAGCCTTAACTTGTGTTGTTAGGGCAAAACGGAGCCTAAACTCATATCCCCATTACGACTCTGTCGTTGACCTAGGTGCCGACAGCATGATCAATGCGACCATTATCGAGGAAAACATAATTACCAATAATCGCCCAATGGATCATAAAATCAAGAACAGCACCAACACCACGGGCGAAAAGGAGAAGCTCGATCGGGCAAATAAATCTAGGCACATGGTGATGATGATTACTCCGTAGTTCGTAAACTTCGGTCGCGTTCGCGCACTTTCGAGTACAGCTGCGCGTGAGACTAGGTCGTTAAAACTAAGTAATAGGGAGAGAGATAATAAAGTACTCATCCCGTGGAAAACAGTCGGACACGGCGAAGCAGAATAATTGTCGCTGGTGGCGTTTACAATCGTCAATCCGCCTTCTACCGTCGAACTGATTCAGTGACGTTCTCGATAAGCTCTGATAAAATCATACGTAAGCCCCTCATGTTCCGTTGTCACATACATGTAAAAGTTAAAACGAACTCCCTCAGTGGATCAGCAAGAGTCCTTGCATTATATGCGCTCGCATTGTTGCGGCGTTGTTTTCAATGGACAGTTCCATTTATTGGGCGGCCAGACAAAACGTTCAAACGATATGTCGGGCGATGTCGAGAGCAACATCCACCAGGTGTACCGTGGCGGCAAGGACGGCGGAAAGTGGGAATTCAGCGTGCCAATGAGCCAGAAACGCGAATCCTTCATTTGTGACATTTATCGTGGTCGAATTTGGGCGTGTGGCGGCGAGAATCGCCAGTTTTCACCAACCCGAACGTGTGAATCATGGCACCCGGGCGAGGCTGCGTGGCGTGGTGAGATTGCAATGAACGAGCTACGCTTTATGGGCACATCGGCAGTCACCCCAGTTGGCCTATTTGCCATTGGCGGCAATGGTGAGTACTGTAGTGAGTACTGTAGTGACGACACCGTTTTAACTGCGTTAAAACATTTATTTCAAAACCCAATTACATAACTTATGTAACATAAGCTTACATAAGCTAGTTATGTGAGCAATCTTATCCTTTTTCTTTGAACCACCTGCATTTTATTTTAATTTCCGTTCAACACAATACTTTTTTCAAACGTAATTACAGTTCTAAGACCGGTGCGACTGTCAAGCCATATAATTTATAGCTACCCATTTCAGTCGCCACACTCGAGAATCCAAAATCAGTTGAGTACTTGCCCATTGTCAACGGCAAGTGGACGTTTGGGCCCGAGCCCAGCATACTGCGCGGGACAATTGGCTCGGCATCTGTAACGCTCAATAATGACATCTATTTGATGAGTGGCTGGGAGCATCTCTCGCATAGGTAAATACATAGATTCTCGTGTATATTATCGTCAATTACGCGATATTAGGTTACGCAGTGAAATCATGCGCCTCTCGTATGCTGATGATATTGCAACAGCGAGGTGGTCAATGGTAGGACGCATGAAAACGGCACGTTTTGGCGCATTGGCATTACCCTTGGTCAATCAGTTTGTTCTGTTGGGCGGGAAGTCGAATGCAACTAATGGTAAGGACAAGCGGTACTACTAACTGGCGTGATACCGTTATCGCATTCATCTGTATATAAATAGGCCAATTATTTACATAAAAACATTATTAAAAGCTTGGACATACGAATTATATATAAAAAAGTGTTGTTATACACGATAATATGAAAAACACTGTACTTTTGTGCTTTACATAAAAATTTTAACGCCAACAATGTTAAGAAATGCCATTTGCCCAACTCTTCAATCTTCGCAATAACAAGCTACATCAGATGGAGGCAAAAATTCGTTTGCGCAATCGAACAACAAGTATATGCCCGTCGCGAATGTTCTTTGCCGGTGGTGTGCTGTGACAGTAACAAAATTGTAAATGCCATGTTTATGTAACAAATTAAGTTCAAGCAAGACAAATGTTCTCGAATAAAAAATATCGCTATTATAACCACATCATTTTACTTTATCAGTTCATACTTTGTTTTCTTCTACATTAAACCGGCGCGAGTTCTTGCCGGAAGAAGCCAGAACATTCTTGACAATATACATGTATGTCGCAAGGAAAAATTGAATTAGCTTAAATTGTCCTGTTGTAATACAACGGCAGTTTTTATTACTTTTATGGTCCCATGCAACGGCATTGAGTAGCGCAATACTGTATGTGTTGTTGTAATTTATGTCGACAACGTCAATTCTTCGAACATGATATGTGAATAAATGTCGTCAATCCAGTCTGTATTATGCAGTTGTCGTTGTTATAAACTTCAATTTCAACACGAGATTATTTCTGGTGACAGGCGGCAAAATAAAAAAGGCATTGTCGATTAAAGTAACGCTTTGGTGCATAAATTACTCGAGTTGAAACAGCATCACTGCTGTATCGGGGAACTTTTTGCTTCAGTAGAAAGAAGTTCTCAGATTTAGTTTCGTCACTGACACCAGGGAACTCAACTGTGGCATTTTCAAATGTCAGACAACACTTTCTTGTATGGTATACTCTTGTCTGAAAAACCAAGCAGATTAACTGATGAAAGTCAGTTCCATTGTATTCAGCCCAAACAAAGCTCAATAATCTGTCCCTTAATTGGCAAACTGACTGTATGTTAAAACAGGTTGAAGACACCTTCTGGCCACGCAAATATATCATACAACAATCTTTATATGTAACATTCTGTGTGTGTTATCACTTAGTGTAACCGGAAGCACGCATAAGCACGAGAAATTGTCGTTAAACTGACAGTTGCGCGACTCGTTAATGATATCACCAAAGTACCTGTAACGGAAAATAATGTTCTAGAATGTTCTGTTCGAGAATGTTCTTCAGCATCGTCCGCGTAAGGTTGCCGGAAAGTGAATATTGCGATTCAAATTGCGATCCAAATTGCGATCTTCAAGTGTAAGAGTAAATGAGATTCCTTACTCAATATTTAAACAAAGTTATATTGCAATATTAAATCAAAACAAAACAAAATTAGGTGGTACCTTGACGAGCGGTGAAGCAATAGCAATCCGCAACTCATTGATGTTATCTATCCGGTAACATACAGAATAAAAGTCTTCAATTATCTTTGATGATCAAACAGGAATTATCAGAAAATGTTATTGTCAGCAGAATCAGCGTGAGAAATGAAGCCATAATTACAAAGATATCATATAAAAATTAAACGTAGCTACGCATGGAGCCATGGGCCGATGAATCCGATAATCATGGGTCTAGTAGACGTTCACTAATGGATCCCATCGACTGCAAGGTACTATCAAAGATAATACATTTTTTGAGGTTTCCCAGCATGGTTTCATCAGAGTCTGGTGATCCGACATCTGTAAACTGGTGACAATTGTGATCAAATTTATTATGTCTTGTAAGAAACTTGTCTTGTAAAAAATAATTGTTGAAAGTCTTTGAATAATAACTGATGGGGCGCAATCAGCACGCATCCCCATACATGGTATAATGCGGTTTGTTCAATTCAGACTTATATGAAATTGGAATCAGTATAGGTCCTGAAGCCTTTAAGACAAAGCTTTCAGACTATAGATTAACTGTAAAGGTCGAGCAGGCTGATGAAACATGAAACTGTTTCATGTTTGCTACTTATTTCGGCTGTATGAGAGCCTTTCATTTAGAGGTGAAAGCTTATGAACGCTTTTTGTGGCAAACTGCTGTTCAACATACAGTATATAAGTTTTGCACATACTACTCCATTAACCTGTCGATTAAAAACGGAAGTAGGGCCGATGTCTTTTATCAGGACTCAAGCATCAAAGAATCACGCGATCAGGATCTTTTGTAACATACACTCTATATTATATAGAATATATAAGTTATATTAAAGCAGTTAATAACATGCAATTTAAAAAAAAGAAAGTGGATGGTAACTGTTTGATGTCTGTGTAAAGTACATCTGTTTGATCGCTTTCAAGCCAGGACCGAGAAAACAGACTTTCAAGTCCTTCTGAGCATTCACGCGACTTGTCATCAGTCACTTAGCGATACTGTTTTGAGATATATTAAGAAATAACATAAGTGTTTATCCCATGTGATTTAATTAGCTTCAGACTGAAGCATTCAGTCGGTATTACAGACTGTAATTTACAGTCAGATGAAAGACTAATTAATAAATGACTAGAACTACTGTAGACTGTAGCCTGAGCGTCACATAGATCGACTAAGATTCTCTGACAATACCCCTTGCTTAGCATACCGTAGATGATAAACGGTGTAGTTGTCTGACTGTGAGAACCTTATGTAATGCTGCACTTATTCGTTAAATGCTTTGATAAGTATGAAGGGGCAAACTCAGCACACAAATTATAATGCATTATGCATGTGAATACGCTTGTTGTCTGCTTTTACTACATTCATTTTTGAGTTTTATAACACTGGTTATTATAAAACTTATTGTAAAAGACGGTTTTCATAATACTTTGTTTGACGTCAATTCAGATCATGTCGAGATTTTGAGCCATTTTATATTTTGATATTAAGGACCTAGCTCAGCCTTTGTTTTTACGTGCAATTTCATGCATTCCTTTGAGCGAACACAGTTTATACCCAAAAACTCGTAGAAAGCTGATTTTTTCACAGAAGCTTCTTCTGACTCTAGCCAAGACTTTAACGTCGCCTTTTTTCAAAATTTGCCCTGGGGGCGTATTTATAGTTAGGGTTAGAAGAGGCCTGTGTGCAAAAATCAGCTTTCTACGCCTTTTCTTTGTGGGCGAAAAAAAATGCACGTAAAAGAGCTTAGCTAGAAAAGCCTGAGCTAGGTCCTTAAGAGGAATTTTCTCGTGATAATCAGAAAAACTTTGTGGTTTGATATTTTTATCATCATACTTCATATCAGAATCACATTGTACAGACGTTTATGTCTGTACATTGCTTTTCTTTTGGTTCTCCTTCTTAGCTGAGTCTTGACACAGTCTACTGCGCGTGGTGGGGCAAATGGCATAATAAGGACCAAGACACATAAACACTCGTGACCAAGTCCGTTATCAAAATGTGTGATCAGTATTATGTTTCACGCGTGTGAAGAGCGAGTGAAAGAGTGGCAATTTCTATTCGGATGACATTCGAACCCATGAGCATGTTAACACGCATGGAGCAATCGATGGTGAGAATAACTTTCGCCTCAAGTGCTTCGTTGTCGTCGAATTTCCGCGTTTCGCTCTGATTTGCCATATCGCACATCCGGTGTTCCCGTTTCAGTAATAAATTAGTGTGCTCGTGATGCGCATGTTCCGGAATCTTCTCCCTGTTTTAGCTCACCGGATCACTTACTAAATTGGCTAAATCGCATTTGTATCACCATTGGTATCAAGCGAATGGTGGCAATTAAAAATGGCGATATATATATCCTCGGTAAACTTCGCCTCAGGCGTAAACACACCCTGGGTCAAGGTCTTGTTACTATTTTCGCAATCAGACCTGGTGGCACCAGTTTGTCTGGCGTCAATGTTTGATTCATTATCATTTTATGCGCGCCTCTCAAATGCGAATTTTGTAAATTTGCATACTGTAGTCACTTTTCACTCACGTAGCCCCAGTATGATGAATTACAGCATCATAGGTTTGTGGCCTTGAACGAAACATATGCACTAATACACTAGTCACGGGATAAGTACTTCCCACAGTTCGTCTGTTTTGATAAATTTAAAACTGAAAACGGACGTCCGTGAGTACTGTACGTTTGTTTAGCATGTTTTCGGAAGCCAGACATAGCGTTACGAGGCGCATGCTGAGGCAATGAGAGAGTGAGCCCAGACGCGCCGGGGATCGTAATAACGTTTTTGCTGGTCGCCATTAAGTCTAAGATTAAAATGCGCCCGTTTTATGTACATTTAGCAAATAAGTATAAAAGTGCTACTCTTGAGGAATAAGGAGAGAACGATTTGATTGACCCCGCCCCCTTCAATTCTTTCATGTCACCTCGGCCAAGTGACAGACTTGAAATTTATGGTACCTCAAAACCATAGCCACAACCATATTTATACAGTAGTCGATCGTTAAATAGAACATAACTTATCCCGTTCTCAATCGATGGGAACGAAACAAGCGTATTGTCATCAAACTGGGGAAGGGGATCACACTTGACTAGGATTGTGTGGATTATTCTGATTATGGCGTTTCACCTTGAGAAACGCTGCATTGAAAGTAAAAAGAGGAATCAGGGTCGTCCATCTTGCGTATTTACTCTCTAACTCAACTGAAGTGAGCTTTACTTGACGAAGGGTCGTGTCAGCCGTCGTATTATTCGTACTATAGCGTGTGGTGAAAAAAAATGATTAATATTGGGTTAAAAGGTCACCTGCGGTAATGAGTCCCATTTTTTTTGTCGGCGCTTGATGCTTGATAAATAGTACAAAAATCACCGCCAGTTATTTATTGGTAACACATCTCGTTCAAACACCTTTTCTGTTCAATGCCAGGAGCAAGAAAAAACCACAAACTAAGGGGGTGGACAGGTGCCCGCTCTATCAATTGCGCGAGATCAACGCCATTAGTGACTTTAATTCCAGGTTAATTAGAGTGACATTGATCCAACAAATCATTTCTGCTGTTTTCATTTCTGTTTCGGCAGTTTTTTTGATAATCTTGAAATGTTTGTTCCTCAACCATGTCCAATACGCAATACAGTGTACAGTGGCCAATGCCGCCGATCAAAGGCAGGAAGAGCTGGGCTACTGATAGATGTCAAATCATCTATTTTCGTTGGCTGATGTCCGCAGTGAGCAAATAGCTACACTGGCTACTTTACCACTCGTGTTAGCTTATGGACATTATGATTTGGGTACATGGAGAAGAAGAAGAAGCTGTGGTCTTCACCTTGGACCACCTTTAGGCCGGAACAGTTGTATATACGAGGGCGTAAACGTGCAATTTAACCATTGTCAGACGATTCATAAATTTGACGATCGTCAAGCAAGAGGCAAGCGAGCTTCTAATTATAATTAAATATTTGCGATTTTAGTCCTCTGCTCTCTCCTGCCTGCCTCCAAATTTTGTACATAGTAGACACACCTGTGGTGAGGGGCAGTAACAGATTTCAAAATATAACACAGAGATACAGGTAATTTGTTTTTCCACAACACGTCTTCTTTTTTACTTCTTCATCTTTTTTGCGCACCCCCTTTGAAGTTTACCGACAATAATTTGGCATGATCTGGTGTCGTGTTGTCTTGGAATAAAAAAAAAGTTTTTTTTTGAGTTCGAGTCGGATCATACCGGTAGTTGTTAAGGCGGATTTATGTCAACTGAAAAAATAGGATCGACTTTTTTTAGCACAGGGAGAAATACACGCGCCCATTGCGGCATGCTTTCTTTGATCATGAAAGCGGCTCACCGGAGTAGAAGCCGGAGTCTAGAGCCGTTTATTGAGTTTTGTGCAAAAAACGATGAGAAAGATAAGCTGGGGTTGCCATCATCTTCTTTTTTCTTTCGTTCATGATGCCACCACACGACTCTAGAAATAGCGCCACCGCCGCTTGACTGCGGGTGGTCTATAAGGATGAATTACGATTCGAGAAATTAAACAAAACACAAACACATCTTTATTCAGCAACACAGAAAAAAAACAAGAATCACAAAAAAACGAAGAATTTGAAAACAAAAATGGTGGGAAAAGTAACGCGCAAAAACGCCGAAAAGTTGAACATGGCGAACACGGATCAAAATGCGAATCAACAAAAACCGGAAAAGAAGAAGAGAGGCCCGCGAAAACGCAACCCAAACTCGGTGCTGCGTCGCAATGCGCGTGAGCGCGATCGCATTCGCAATGTCAATGATGCGTTCGACTCACTACGCAGTCACGTGCCGAATGGGGACTTGGTGAAGGGGCGCAAGATATCAAAGGTCGAAACGCTCAAATCGGCCATTGAATACATTCACGCTTTGCGCGATGTTCTGGGCGATGAGTTTGTGCCAATTGAGCTGTCGGATGAGCTCATGTCGAAATCCGACTCGGAGAGCTGTTCGGAAACGGACGAGTGCAAAAGTACGAAGCTGGACACACAAGTCGAATCACCGGAATCGGGTATTCATTCAAACGAAACCAGTCTCGACTACAGTCTCAAAACATCATCAACGACACCAACAACGTCGGGTCCGATCGAGGCAATGATCAATCATGATCTGCCCGATCTGCCCAACATTGACCCGGCTTTCTTCGCCACTCATCTCCCCGTTGACCATCACACTCATCACCACCATCACCACCACCATCAACAACCACTCACCTCATCACCCTCGCAACCAGCGCAAGTGCCGCCACCACCACAGCCAACGGGCGTTTTTGGCAGCGAGTTCGACTCGTATGATTTTATAAGCCACCAAAACTTTCTCTTGGAGAGTGGCGTTTCCCCCTTCAATACACTGTCATTTGATTTGTAACACTGAACACTCACAGATCATCCACACTTTGAACCAATCTTGCATTATCATCACACAGATCAAAAAACCCTTGTAAATAAAACACTTTTATAAATGTAAAACGCCGGAGACATCATGCACTTGTCAGACACAGAGTACCATGTTTGCATTTCCGCTCACTTCACGCACATCTCTCTCTTGCAAAAAAAGAGCCAAAAACCGGATATAGGCAGCGACAGCAAGTCGGGACAAACATGCTAGACACTATTTGCTGATCAATTTAGTCAGCACGGCTATAAACTTCGATGGGCGACGCGTCGACGCGCTGGTAGTAGTAGTTATTAGTAGTTGTTGAACGAATAATGAAAAGAATGATTGATTTTCGCTTCATTCGTATTCGATCACACAGATCATTGATTTTGTTATTTCTAGGGAGAACAACCTCTTAAAGCGGTTACCAGATGCTGCCACGCAATTGTGTTTTTGTGTTGTGTTTGTCTTGTTAATTATATTTATTCTGTTGGAAGTGTGGTTACATGTAAACGGTTGTATTATGTCGTCTAAATCCACTTGATATGGATAATCGCCGCCCAAACTGTACTGTGTGGCGAGATTTGACCTTGATAGTGGTGCAATGATAAGGTCAATGCGTGTCAGACTTTTTGTTGAATGTGGTGTTGTCACACTCGTGTTTAGTAAGCCCCGATGAGAAAGTAAACTGAAAGGGGGTCAAATCACGCTCCTGATGCCAAGAAATATGATAAAAAAGCAGTCGATCATTAAAAAGTTGCCTTTTACCAATGATTACCATCATGATTATCCGCTAATTTCAGATCAGATTTGATGGTAAATCAAATCCTTGTAAGTTACTCCCCATGGCCAATTCAAACATTGGAATCGCCAAGAAACCACTCACACCGCCAATAAAGAAGCTAATCCCATAGAGAAAGCCAAAGTTCTCACTTGGGAAGAGCAGCGCAATAAACGTCGCATGGCAGCCGTATAGAAACGCGCGGAATACAACCTCGAGGATGAGGGCGGCGGCGACAAGTTCCTCGAGGGCGCACACGGTGAAGATAATGCCGAGGACGGTGGTGACGACCAGGCTGACGCCGCACGAGGTGACGTACTCTTGTCTAGAGTAATAAACAAATAGACCCGACGTCTAGACGAAATGGAGAGAACTTGCCTTGCGGCGATGCTTATCGAGCGATTAAAGTATTCTTCTAGTGTGTCGATAAATAATCCGGCAATTGGCGCAAAGGCAAAGCCAAAGAACTGGGCAATGCCGAAGAAATTGGTCCAGCGGGAGACGAACTCACAATCCGAGCCCGGCATTCGACTCAGCCAGGCGTTGGCGCTGGAGACAAAGAAGACATGACGCAGATTGCATGCGATGAACCAAATGTTGAAGCTGATGAATGACGTTGATTTTGCCAGTTCGAGCGTCGAGTCCCATTGATCGCGCAGGCTTCGTTCCCCATAAATAAACGAAGTATCTGAGCCACGTTGACCAAGACTCGAGTCGGATTCATCACCACCCAAAACGCCAATTTTCGCACATGCTGCATTGCCGCACCAATCGGAAACGCCAAAACGATATCGAGGCGGGACCGGAAAGGGGATCGTATCACGCCGCGGCATGAGGAGAAATGTGCGTATCCACATGAAAACGGTGCCAACGAGCAGAACGACGAAAATGTCGTGAAAGCCGAGCCAGCCCCTGTCGTACATGACTTTGAAAATCATAAATGTGCTTTGATGGGCTTTAATTTGTTTGCGTAATTACGGACAAAGTTCTGAAACGTCAAAAAATGCCTCTCATGATGACGAATCGTAAACGCCGTTCAACAGGGTCAACACAGTTGAACGTTTCTCGGGGAACAAATTGGCCACTTGCATATTGGTAACTGAAAAATGGCGATAATCCATTTAGTCAATTAATTAGTTCAGTGATTATTTAGACTTACCAAGGACCATAATGCCCGAAATGGCAATAATGATCATGCCCGGGTAAATCCACCATGGCTCAGTCGGCGTGACTAGGAATAAAAAGAACAATCCAAGTGTTTCAAGGACCGTAATTTTTAAATTGGATATTTTCTTTTAAAGATCTGGTGATTTTAAGACACTTAGAGATTAAAAATCCAAATCATGATTCGCGTGTAACCAGTGCCAATTGTGTCAAATAGTAATCCATAGAAGGCAGTTGCAATTTCGTACGTTGTAATCGATATAACAAATATTTGCTAGTTTGGATAACTGTCAATGTTCGATATTCAATGGTGCGGCGGTACTCACATTGAAACGGATATCTTGCTTTTCACAGGTGACCGAGCAATTTCCGGCCAGTTGAAAGGTATTATTGTTGGTAACATTGTATTGTGGGATTATTACGGTACTATTTAACGGGCGTAGAAAAACATAAACTGTTTATTATACTTCTGCATAAACATTCAAAATCCCAACACATAATTGAACCGGGCCACACCACCACCACTCGACACACCGTCTGTCACATCACTCTCATCGCACAGATCGCCGTAAACGCCTTCCTCTTTGAGTATATAGACGAGCGAGGCCCAGCCGACCAAGAGGCCCGAGTAGAAATACTGCTCGACAATGGCACTGCCGAGTGATAGGCCACGTTTTACCTTGCCCACTGCCATTTTCAACACTTCTTGCCTCTGGACAACGGTTGAGCATTTGGGCTGTACAAAATCGTAAATACGAAAAATCTAGAATAATCACAAACCTTAGCACGTCGAATCCGCGGTGACATTGTGTTCATTTTCGCTCAATGTTATATTTGTTCTCTATTAAAAATTAATATGCGACGAGAAAAACTGCAAACTGCGGCCAGAGAGTTCATAATAGACTACAGTTGGAGCTTTGTCGGCTTTAGGTGCTTAACTCGCCATATGGCTTTACAAATGTGTCATGTTCCGTAGTTATTTCGTTGTTGGCTTCATCAAGGGTCGCCAACTTGGACAGAAGTATCACTCGGTAATAAGACTGAACACTTTGTGTCTAACTGTGGGCCGTAGTTTCGCTGTTGGTGTTGTGTACTGTCCGAGTCATTGGTCACTTGTTCGACAATGTACTGGACTGACTTTAACCCTGACTCGTGTTGTTACTGCCGCAAGTTTATGTTTAGAACATTCCATATTACCAAGTACCTTATTGTCTATTTAACTTGACTTTGCATACAAATTCATTAAAAAACATATCCACGGGTGCACTTGGACCACGAACTTGCAAACGACACTTTCGTGAGATGCTTACGTGATCTACCCGATGCAAACTTAAGTGTTGACCTCATGATTGTCGTTCGATAAGCATCAAATCACATCCGTAGAATTGGTCTTCCCATGGTGTCACTCTTAGCTCGCAGAAATAATATACTTGTAGATCATCGTTATTATCAGGGGCAAATCAGGTTACCTAACACTATATCACTGTCACTTATTAATTTAATTATAGTATCATGCGAGCAACTGTCACCATACAAATGCACAAATTGAATTTTTGTCTCAAAAAATTGCCCACTCATTAAGTATTATCTTCAATATTCAAGCAATATCCGGATTACTAGCTGCTAGGTTGGTGTTTTAACGTCGGAACTCGGCTGCCTTCTATTCATCCATCAAAACATTCGAAAGCTAATTCGATAGAACTAGGCTCATTTGCTATTGCGCCAATGGCGACCAAGGTCACGTGTAATGGAAAGTATGTTGAACAGCTTTTGTTTTATCGCCCATGCCGACTGTATAACCATAATGAAACGTAAAGTAAACAACTTACTTTACGCCAAGTTCGATTTTTCCGCGTACTACTCTAAATCGAGCAGATGCAGTCTAATATAATTGGTACTAATGTAGTATGCTAATAGCATGTTGTTGTAATAGTAGCTTATTTTGTTTCATCAAGTTTATTGAAACCATCATAAGACGAAGCCACAAACTGGATTTGAAGGAGTGATTTGTGGGAGGGTGGTGGTGTTCCTTGTGTTTAACAATTTGTTCATATACAGAAGCTACTACTAGTACTGCTCTAATAAGAACACTGTCGGGCCAAGTCAACGCTCAACGCAAAAAACAACACCCAGAGTCAACTTTCTTGCCTTTAAAGTTCAATGTTCCAATTGACGGACCTAACCTTCAACTTGTGCACCACGCGCACTGACGTCTCACCCAGTAATTTCGCGTTATTGACCAAACAACGTGAATCGATTCGATTAGCCTAGGCGGCCTATCCAATGTGGCACAATATTGTATTTAGAGTCTAATCTTTTTTGCACCAACGAAGCGCCTCGTGGAGCCATTCGATAACTGTATCTTGTCCTTTGTCATTGCCGTTAACATACAGCTGTTGGTAGTATGTAAGTGCAGTATCGCTTTGTGTTCACGTTTTTCAGCTTTACGTGTCAAAAATCTGCGTGCATTGAAAATAAATAAGGGTAAAAGACCAACACCAAACACACGAACGGAGCTCACCTTATCGGCATCGTTAGATCCGACCAAAACCACATGGGCGGAAAAGAATGACGAAAGTTCACCCTTTTTAAGGTATGCGCGAGAGTTGATGTAATCAAGGGAGATAGTTTACAATTGTCGAATTATTGTCATATTATTAGAAATACCCGTTAGTAGGACACTTGAAGACAACGTTCTTCCATTCAGCCTAATCTTTGACTATATTTTTAGGTTTCAAGTGCAATTAGTGTTTATTAGTGTGGTACACATGAGGGGCAGTGATCTACAACTCACTTTCAACTTAGTTGATCCCCCTGCTTAATTTCCCGGAGCAACAGCTACTAGAGAAGAAGACGAAGAACGACAAAAACTCATTCTAACCATCATTTGCATCTGTCAAGTTCCAATAGAGATAATGATCGGCAGCACGAAAAGAAGTGAACTAGGTTAGATAAAAATGTATACTGATCGCTAGTCACCACCATCACCACCACCACTTGCTCTCCACTGGCAAAAACGTGCATTTGTAAAATTGTTAATGAGCTTACAAACAGACAAGTTCTTTGTATATTTCTCATCAATTTGACAAAATCCTTCTAATCGTTCGATGTCAGAGCCAGATCATTGTGTATGTATATGCTGTTGTTTCAGAGCGTGTCAACTCAAATCGCTCGTTGCGCCGGATCCAAGTGCAGCCACTGGCGCAGCCAAACACAGTCTACAACCGCCACTCAAATCAAGCACCCTATAACAGTTCAGTCTCACTGAGTGAGAATAGGAACGAAGTTGGCCACTTTGCAACACGAACATGACAAACCCGTGTACAGGGCTAAGTCATTGTTGATCAAGTTCGGTCGCATGTTAATTCATGCCCGATTAAATGTTATAGTTTTAACAGGGCCATGGGTGGCGTTTGTTTATGCAAATTTCGCCCTGATCTGGCCCACGTTGTCCAACTTTTCAAGGGAAATTGTGTTTGACCATCATCAACCGTCTGTTCAGCCAAGGTCAGTTTTGGTTTAAGCCTTTCGGTGTACACACTGCTTGCGCGACAGGCAACGAAGTAACAGATATTACGGCACAAAGTAGCGGCGTAATGAGCGGAGTTCACAAAAATTAACTGACTCAGCTTAAAATCATCGTCGTAAGGGAACATGATCGTCTCAGGCCAAGTTGTAGTACAGTAGTAATATTTGATATTTGAAGTGCTCCAATGAACCATCATCAGCCGCCAATGACACCAATACGCGAGGTGACAAATGCGAACTGGGACACCGAGTCCCACTGGGACAACCCCGTCAATCTGGCCGTATCACGTCGAGCATCGCAGCCGCTGCCCGAGCAGCATCAGCAACAGCCGCAGCACAAGCAGGGTGGCTTAGAAGAGACCTCGCCCGAGTTCAAAATGTCAAAGATTCAAGGTTTCACTCTAACTGGTATCTAAATAGCAGTTTCATAGAATAAGTGAACCATTAACACAATCACGCCCAATGCTGTCTCAAGATAACATACACTCTGTTGTGAACCCTTTTTAAATTAACGAAAATTTCTCGGGTCACATAACTGACACCTAACCACAATTAGAGTTACAAGTCAACTCAATAATAACCTGATTAAATTATGTTATATCAAACGAGTGAACAATAAGAACGAACATTCGCCTTCATCACCGAACGTGAACAGGCCCAGTAGTCTGACATTAATCGATACATATATTATAAAGTTACGAGTATAAATAACACCAAAATCCGGCTTGGACAGTGGTCACTCAGCCATTGTCCAGCCCACACTGCCCGATGCGTGGCGCCTAAGACGGAACATACTCGCGCGCACATTTAGTGTTAGTCCGATGTGTTGTGTCCGTGTTGACGAAAACATAATATTATTCACGCGTTTGGACAGTAATGAGTTGCAAATACAGTTTTCGATCGACGGTCATATCATATCAGGGTCACGCCCTCGGCACCACCGTCGATGGTCGCCTGTCTGTCAACTTGAGTACTTTTGTTAGTTCCTTGTCAAACTCTGCGAAAAAGATTGCGAATAGCATTAAAGTGTTCAAATACAAACGACGGCTATCTCGGGGTCATTGGATCGTCGCGTTTTTGACCTTGGTCGCACTTGGCCTCTTAACTGGGCTGTGAGTCAGTAATTGTAAACTCAGTACTTACTAACATTTCTTTAGTCTTTATTTGAGGTTGGCCGATTTGACTGGAAATGACAAACAAGTTCAAAATAATTTTCTTTCAACACCACTCTTGTCATGAAGTACCATCACAGCCGATCAACCTCTTACTACAGCTTATCATTGAACCCATTGTCGAGGCCAACCGCGCTGCCGCCGCAAATGGTCAGTTTCGCCTCTATTTTTAGACGTTAGTTGAACCAAACCGTTCTCTAAGCTCCATGCGATGACTTCAATGACTGCTGCCGTGCCATCGATTGCGATCAACTTGACTTTGGTTATTGTGGAAACACGCGACTACTTTGGTGTTGTGGTTTTCGCCCCGTTGATTGCTACTGCCGGTCAGTACATACTTACTCGGATTTTAAACGTGTTTAAACTCAAACGCAGTCGCCAGCAGTCGGAATGTCCCCTTGTCAAACCGTTATGGGTGCTCTGCTTGTGCTCGCTTACTTATATGATTTACATGTCTCATTTTTCAAAGAGCACGTTTGAAAGGTCTGCCGCGGTAGTCAAGAACCCGAGCCCTTCTTCGATCTTGACCAGGCCATCTTTCAAGTGTGCGTCGACGAGCCCGAAACGTTTGTCTGCCCGACCAGATGGGATTGTCCCGATGGAATAAACGCCTGAAAATAAAAATTCATTCTAAATGTTGATCTAACATCAGTTACGTTTTTCTTGGCGGATACATAATAACCGGACACACTTCACTTCCTAAGTTTTCCAGTGGTTAATCATTTACCACGTGATCAAACCGTAGCGTAACCGTATTTACAATGGCGGATATGTAAGTGTGGTAATCTTATTGCTGCTGCTGCTGGTGTTACTCATAATGCATCTTGCGCGACGTCTGATTGCGTCACTTAAATGGAGCCACAGCAAAGTGTGAATTTTTGTCTGCGTCGAAAAGTGAGAAATAATAAGCACACTGGTCGCATCTGGCGCAGCTCCTAATTCAAGTTCGGCCCTTTTTCGGCTGGTGAACTCAGTGCAACCGACAACAACACCAAAACAAGGGCACACGTACAAACCAGTGGGCTAAGCTAATTAGGCCAAGTCGTTGCCAAGTCGCCGTCGTCGCCATCGTTCTTCCACACTCTTCTTCTTCTTCTTTCACTCCCTAACAAAGTGTGTCAAGAAAGCAAAGTGACTTTCAAGTGCCTTTAACACGGCGTTAAATCAGTGCTGAACAACTTGGCGGTTTGAGGCGAGGAAAGAAAAACGGGGTTTAAACCATATCTGTGTGTGTTCCCCCACTTTCCAGTATGGTGCGACCAAACGCAACGTTGTTAATGCGGAAATAGGAACATGTCAAATAGAAGGGAACTAGAGAGTGCGTTTCATTTTTATTGACAACGGTACGCATAATTTCGAATGATGTTTCTCAGGCGAAGATACAAATTTACAATAGAATTGTTCAAAGCAGTAGGTCAGCTGTTCAGTTTGGTGTTTTTGATTTTGACCGCCACGTTTCGTAGTGATTCTCCTTATGACTCGGATTGTAGTAGCTCATAGTCGGATAATGATCTTGGTTTGTGTTTTTTACAGTTTGTCGGTTTTTACAGTTTAGCAGTTTTGTGGTGTTTCTATATGTTCTGGTATTTACAACATAGTAGTTAGTAGAGCAACGTCATCATGTTTAGTCGCATTTGACGCCTTGGGTGCCCTTTAATAATTTTGGCTTCTTGTCCATATCGGTGAACCAATTACAATAGCCATCGCCATCACACTGGCACATCATGCCATTGGCGACCTTGGCCGTTACTAAAGAGCCGTTAGTTACGTTCAAATTCAAGTTTATCCAAGTCTACCAACCTTTGGAACAATTGAAGCGACACGTCGTGCCAGCTTGGAAGAAGAAACCACCTTGCTGGGCGTCAGTGTCACAAACGATTGAATTGCCCACCGCGGTCGAAATCTTCGACAAGTAGTGTTTTGGATGCTCGCACATGTTGCGTTCTAAACAACCCAGTATTACAGTAATCAACGAGATAAAACGAGAGTCAGAGATTAATCAGTCAGCATCCGGAAACAAGTCATGTTGTTGGTGCTGTTGTTGTCGTTGACTCAAAACCACTACGTCTTAATTAGAGCTTCAACTTACTTATGCAAAACAAGTCGCTGACGGGCTTCTTGCCCACCGCCCACAGGCACGATGTGCCCTTGCACGCGCACTTGGTCGCCATCACCGAGGCCGGGCCATTTCGCGCCCTAGTATACGTATTGTCGGGACACTTGCCGCGGCACATGGCGTTTTTAGTGGTCGATTCGCATGAGTCGAACCGTGGCAGGATATCTTTAAGTTTTTTTGTTATCTCAAATAAATGTGAATCAAAAGAAATATTACCAGAGTCAATATGACTGAATTGCTCCTCAGGCGATTGGCATGCCGAGCGGCAGTCGCAATCGTTACGTTTGTTACTGCTCCAATCGCCGCTCGATTCGCATTCGAACGTGCGCGGCCCTTTGGAAGATTTGCAGTAGGCTTGCTCATTCTTCTTGGGACATTGGATGCGGCATATTGAGCCGAGTGATCCATCAAGTTCGACGTAAGACGTTCAAAAGTTAACAAAAAACAACTTCCAAAAAACTAGTGTCGAACTTTATCTGAGGTGTCATTGTCGCACTCCATTGCGGCACCCTTTCGCGCCGCCGCCCCCTTCAAAACGTTCAACTGGGGACACTGCTTGTCCGGCATCTTGCACGTGCATACAGTGGTGGGGAAATTCCAGCCCGATCCAGACAGACATGTCAATTTGGCGCTCTGCGTGCACTCTGGTGCGAAACCGGGCACGGTGCACGATGCTCTGTTAATTGGGTCATTATTAATTATGTTCACTCAAAATAGGACGCGTATTCTTTACCTGCATACAGATCCAGCGCATTTCCACTCGCCACCTTCGACCGGATTTAAATCGGTACGTTCGCACTTTTTGTGCGGCGTCGTCGTAGTGGTCGGTGCCTTGGTGGTGGAGGCGACGGATTTGTCGCTGTCAATACTATTACCTGGTGATGAATCGGGTTTCTGATTATTCTCTTTGGCAATGCACCTCAAACGTGCCGTGGCACTACCAGCCACCTTCCACGAATAGTACAAAAATGACACATTATCGGGGCACTGGGCCTCGGCCTTTGCATAGTAGTAAAATGTCGGCTGGCCGAGGACCTCGGAGAAGCCCCAATAGTTGTGGTAGAAAAATAAATACTTTTTGTCAGTCGCCGAGTAGAAGTAGTCTTTGCCTTTCCACTGGCCCTTTTTCTCGTAAATATACTCCCTATCGTTGATATTGATTGCGAACTCGGCGCAGCAGCCCCCTGAAAATAATTTATTTTAAATAAAACGGATATTGTAACGTGTTGACCCCTATCATTATGACGATTTTAGAGACGACAGTGAGTTAGACCTAAGCGCATTTAGGCCTCATGAGAACATCGACCGTGTGTGCGGCTATGTGTGGTAATACTTACACGAACAGTTACTTTCGTCTGACTCGTCGGCACAATCGATGATGCCATCACAGAAACGATGTTTGAATACTTTCTGCCCATTTGCACAGAGCTTCAGTTCATGTCCACAATTCTCAGCGCAGCCGTAAATGGCGCAAATCTGAATAATTATGATTAACTCTACTGGAACCATTAACTAATCACATACCTGTTGCATATCAATTGTCGACGGGCGGTCACGTTGGGCAATTATTTCCTCGCCAGTGTCACGACCGGCCACCTTATAATACCACGTTACCACCACACAATTAAAGGTAACCACTCTCATTCTCCCCCTGACTGTAGCTAAAGTGGGTATTAGTCAAAAAAGCTGTTTATGCGCAACCTGGCCTCACCACCACCACCTCCACTTTCAACGATTGAAACAATTTTTCTGGTCACTTCTGATCTAGACTAACGTGGTTTGTATATTTGGCACCAGAATAAACTTGTTTGTGACCGTGATTTTTATGAACTAAACGAAACGAAAATGTCGTGAAATATGTCTGGGTCCTCTCTTTCCTCCCCACTCTGCACACTGGGCAGGGGCAGTACGTACACGCGCAAGCCAACGAACAGATCATCCGCGCGTGATTATTCGATCTCGATTCGTGATCTCGAACTCTTGCCGTGGTGCGCGCCGCGTCGCGCAGTACAGAAAAAGTATGAACGCGCGCCGCGCGAGTGAGATTGCTTTGATCAAAAAATTTTAGGTGATTTTAGGCGCCCTGACGCGAATTCCGCGGGCGTTTCATCGAAGGATATATGAATTGGTGTATGAACTCGAGCAGCGTTTCGAGACGATCACGTGATAGATCGTTAGGGTTCGAAGGGAGTTGGCGCCTTCTTGATTACATGTGTTCTAAGTGTCGTTGTGTGTGTGTCTGTGTGAACACCTCAGCACAAAAAAAGAACCGAAGCAAAGAATGGAGGAGATAAACGGAGAGGGAAAGAGCAGAATATGTGAATATTTCTAAAGAACAAACGATATGCAAATGAAGAATGAAGAGTGTGCCGCTCCCTAAATTTAGACTTACCCGTCGTGTCATCGTCGGCCCGATGCCATTCTTGGCAAAGTTTTTCGACGAGTAGTGCATCACGGATTGAAAGTCGTAGTGATGGCCGGTTGGGTTCCACTCGGCATTGGACATGATTTGGAAGTTCCATTTTTTGTCCTCGCGAATCTTGTCCCAATGCATCACCACGTACTGGTCGCGATCGGGTCGGTTTTGTTCGTGATCAAATCCTAGGTTTGTGTTGAAGTTAAAACCTGGATTTAGGATGTTGAATTGAACTTACCCAACGCATGTATAAACTCGTGGAGTGAGAGGCCCTTGGTGTAGCAAAATGAACCAAGTGACAAGTCCTGTGTATCCTCGCCCGTCATCCCTAAGAAGTAACAAGAAGGTCACATGCATATTCGACACATTTAGAACCATCCAAGACGGCGACTTACCAATGTAACTCCAGCACCCGTTGCCATCAATGATGCGAATCTTTGAATCGTAACGCATGTCAAAACTGTTCACCTCTTCAAGTCGTAAACACTGATTGAGTTCCTTGTTGAACCATTTGATGTGACTGTTAATTGTGCCTTGGTCTTCTTTTCCACCCGGGAAGTTTTTGGCAAAGTAGTAGGGCACGATAAATGTGCCATTGTTATCACGCCATTTCGTCCACCGTTGCTGCATCATTTCCGAGTTGATTGCCACCACTGCCCGATCACCATGAGCGGTGCCCGTCCCATGGCCCATTCGCGCGATCCGCTCGGATTTGCCGGCCAGGACGCGATAAGAGGGAATGACAAAGCCCTGTTTGCGAAGTTTCTTCGCTTGTGAACGTGTGTATACGATATCGTCGGTGATCATCATGTCGTGTTTTTTGAAGCTGAAAACGAGCCGCAATTATGCAAATGCACTAACTTTGTCAAAATATTTTAACGTTTGGCCAATTACGGAAGAAGAGTAGAGAAACTGAAAAAGTCATCCGCACGTTCAAAAAAAACATTACAGGTGGCCTAGTAGTATAAGTCGGTGTTGGCGATGAGTTACATATGAATAAACACGTTTGATTAACGCGTTAGTGGTAATTACGACATGTTTAAACCACACTTACTTGAGCTCGTCAACCGCTTCCTCGACACTGTACGTGGGCATTTCCAGTGTAAACGGCGCACCACCATGCGTCGGATCGTCGTGGAAGACGAGATTTGGTTGCTTGAAGGGCGACTCAAAATCGAGCGGGGCGATCTCGCGAATGGCAGACTCCTGGACGTCGCCATCCAATCCCTCGTCCCGATCACCCATGATAATCTGCATTTGAAGATCAAACGTGTCGCGCGTCCCCTGCGTACTGACACAGCGCATTGGCGCATAACGCCTACGCGGCATCCAACGGCAATTGTTGCGTAGGCGCCCGGTCGAGCGGAAACACGAGCATTGAATGACTGGGTCAGACGGTTTGAAATTGGCTGGACATGTGACAATGCATTCG